>VUQG01001520.1:0-14370 GCA_015106755.1 Etia nguti | reverse complement strand
CCCAAATTTGTGTTTTCCAGGTTTGCACGTGGTTTGTTGCAGTTAGAGGGGAATCAGTCAGAACATTTTCCTGCATCTTTGCCTATACCGCACAAGGCGAAATCTTTCGAGAGCTCCGTTGGTGTTCTGGTCTTTCCTGAATTGCGGTACTCTCGGGTGTGTTTCATAATGGTACTTGGACCGTTGCAGCCTGATATATCACACCCAAGGGAGAAACTGCACTCGGCACCAATCTATCAGTCCCGAGGCTGAGGAAGGCAGAATGACACAGTCATGCTTCTGCGATTATAGCCCACCCCCCACTCGCCATCATATTTAGAATTTAAAGTTAGAGTAGTTTTTTTTTTTTTTTTTAAATTGAGGGAAATGTCTTGAGTGATCTTATTTAGACAACTGCGGTTTGGCAATTTTTTGTTTTTATTGTGCTTATGTTAAGGTGTTAGTAAAGTATTTTCTGCAGGATTATTTTAGTTCTTAGGTCATTCTCTAAGCCGCTGTATAAACAGGAGAAAGTAAGTAGATCTGTTATTAGACCGCCAGTTGTTAGTACTCTTTATTTTAATAGTTCATTGATATTTACATCACCTACCTTTTCAGATTTAATACATTTATTATTCTAGTAACTGTGATAATGATTATAACAATATTACTAATTTTTTTAAAACTTCGCTTTCTACTTGATACAATAACAGTATGGCTCTTGGTTTTTCTTAAGTGGAAGGGAGACAAGGTAATTACCCTTGGGGCAATTAGAGAAAGGGGCTGAGGGAGTAGCAAAGTCATTTTCTAACCCAAACATCCTGGTCCGAGGGGCCGGAGTGGCTGGACAACCTCCTGGAGGCCGCTGGCTGGCTCGCTGGGAGCCGTTCGCGGGAAAGCAGATCAGGGGTTTGTTTTCTTTCTCTGGAGGCAGGCCTCTGAAACTTCTGCCAGATGAACTGCACCTGAAATGCAGCAGCTCTCCCACTACCGTCAGTAGAGGGAGTGATTTACTGTACTGTGCCAGGCTTGTGTGCATGAAATGCTTTAGTCAGCTTCATCACATGGTGAGCAGTATGGTAGATCAGGAGAGTTATTTTTCTGCAGCCTCCTTAAGGTGGCTTGACAGTGTTTGTGTGGACCTGTAAACATACACAACCCACATAATATTTAGCTTATTACACTATATGCAGTAAGTCGGCAGTATGCAACAACAGCAGGAGAAATAAATGTGAAAAGCAAATGTGGTTTCTGCGGCTTCGCTTTATTTCACAGTACCATTAACCTGTGCTGTACAGTCAGAGTTTCCATTTGTTGGTATTACTCTACCATATAAAGAAGTTTGTCTTTCACTAAAGGAAATATCATAAAGTAGCAATCCCAAAAAGAAAGAAAAATATTAAATATTAATTATTACTTATTACTTAATTGACCAAACTTGCCAGACATGTCTAATTTTTCAGGTGTTAGATTTTTCTTTAATCTTTGTCTTGTGTGAAATTAAACAGAATATCTTTTGGTAATGAACTGAAGCTTCCATGACTCATTAAATCAGAATTAAAAATTATTATCAGTTGTTTCCATCTGCTATGACTTTTACTTTCTTTAATTACATACTGATTAATTAATTACTAACTTACTTATTTCTGCAGCAAAGGTAAAATTATTCTAATCCCCTATAAAAGAACAGGTACTCGTGTTGGTATGAAATGATAATGCTGGCTGTAATTTCATAGCCATTGTGGTACCCTAGGGCTGTGTTTTATAAATATTAAGAAGTAGTGAGAACCACAAAGTAAGTCACAATATGATATCATTCTGCAATATGATACGTTGTCCATAATAACAATGGTATCATGATACAGAGACTCTGTAATACATTTCAAGACAGTTGTCTACTATACATAAAAATATTTGGATAACCGAAGAAGAAAAATACTCTAAAAAAGTTTGGATTTTTTTAACCTAACAGGATAATATTGATAATATTGATAATGCAATGTCATGTCACTGTTTGCCAGACATGCAAGAGCTTTTCAGGAGAGGGAAGTCCATTTTAATAATGATACCAGAAGGAGGACTTTAAATTTTGTTGATTAATTAATTTGAATTGACTGAAAAATTTACCAAGAGCCAGTGTACCAAATGAGGAGTCTCCCAAATATTCCCAAAATTCATTTTCTATAAGGCTTGGTGAGTTTCTCTGTATCCATTAATGCTAAACTGCAACTTTTGGGATTTTTGTCTTTATGTCAAACAAAATAAGACACTTTGATCAATCAGCCTTATGATAAATTATGAGAGAACAGTTTAACTGACAAACAATTTGCAGACTTTCAGATAATATCTGGTATTTTCATCAATTAAAGAATTAGTCCAGGAGATCTTTGACACATTAATCAATAATGAAAATAATCATTCGTTTCGGCCTTGGTTGGGGCTCTCTAATATTTCAGTTAACGTACAACCACTGACAGTAAGTAAAATAAACAGCATTGATCATTTTGATATAATACATTATAATTATACACGCTCCTCATGTTAACATCACTCCTCAATAACACTCGCTCCCTGCAGGCCAACTGGGGCTTGTGGGGGACCAGTAGCCTCCAAGCTCCCCAACAAGAATCCAGTCAAACATCCATAAATGTACTGTGACAAATCTGATTCCAGATGTCTCACACCACAACCACAGCACCCAAGGAAGGGGTTATATCTTCATGCACCAACTGGTTAAACGTGGACTGTAACAATTCTTAAACCAAGACCATAATCTTCTTACAAATGGTCCCATCGCAGTCCCATCTTCCATTGAAGAAGCTCATGTGAAGCCGTTATTGTGTAGTATAAGCATGTTAGTCTACTGAAAGCCGTAATGTTTAAAGACTGCTCTGATAATGTGTGAAATAAATCTCACTAATACAGATTTTTTTTTCTTGATTAAAAATCCAGGCCTGTGGTGTAAAATAAATAAATAAATCTTTTTAAAAATTTTTATTCATCCCCTCTAAAGAAAAATTGACGTTTTAACCAAACTGAAATTAAACCCCTAAAGAGGACCTAAACGGTATGGTTTTAATGTTATGGCTGATCTGTGTATATGAAGGTACAAGATACAAGTACAAGATACAACTTGTGTGACCATCGTTGCTGTGCCCAGCCTGCCATGCTACAAAGCGTGCGGACAAACTGATGTGGTCATTGAAAAGGGTACATTAAAGACATAGAGTTAAGAGGAGATGAAAAACAAGAGCCCAGAAAGATCTGGGAGTGGCTACAGGATAAAAAGAAAGCACAAGACAGCACTGGCACTCGCTCCTCTGATCCAGTTGTGCATTGGATCTGAGAATCACTCTGCGAGCTGAGTCACAGATCTGACAGTATGGGCCAAAGAGCAGTTCAGAAGCTTAACGGCTTGTGAGTGATACCCATCAGGAAAGAAACGGGGCGTAAAGCTCTGAATAAAAGTCCTACA
This sequence comes from Etia nguti, assembly GCA_015106755.1. Lineage (NCBI taxonomy): Eukaryota > Metazoa > Chordata > Actinopteri > Cichliformes > Cichlidae > Etia > Etia nguti. The sequence continues at coordinate 10,916 of VUQG01001520.1, read as the reverse complement.
TGAAAAATTGAGCTTTGTGGGAAAGCAAGGGGGAAAAGGGCGGTTTTGCACATATGTGAATTAAGCTGAGATGCTGTGAGCTGACTAAACGACAAATGTAATCCATTTATTAGTCATTGTAGAGAAATTGATCCCTCCCATCCCGTAGTTTTATACAATATGCGTCTTTTATTTCTCTGGTTTTTTTTTTTTTTTTAAAAAGATGATTCTAAAGAAAAAGTAGGTGAGCTGGATTCACGACCGAATGAGAATTAGTCTTGGCCTCTTGACAGGAATCTCTAATGACCAAACTGGATGACATCATTTTGAGGTTTGCTGGGAATTAGCTTGATTAGAATAACCCTGCAGTCTCACCTTGGCCAAGTATCCAACTCCTCCACAGCCTGCCTGTCAAAATCTCTCTCACTTTCAGTTTCTTTGGTTTTGTTTTGAAAGATTTAACCATCCTCACTTGTGCAAGAAGTACGTTAAAGAAAAATTTGCACAAAGTAACAATTTCCCTACTTTGTTGAACATTATTTTCTGTTAACAGCTGGTATGGGGAGTGGTCTGGTTTATTTGTCATTGCGAGTCTGCACAGATCCTTCTTTGCGGGGATGAGTGAGGCTTGCCATCAGCGCTCTAAAAACAACAAGACTCGCCGGCCAAACTTCCTAGATAATTAGCGAAGCATTTCACACTCTGCAGAACATCTAAAAGGAAATGGAAAATCGACAAATTAAGCACGGTCCCTGTAGAGTCTGATTTTTAGGGTGTTTTTTGAGAGGAGGATCGGTGGAGGTCCAATGCAGCACATGGTCACTCTAAAACAAGCTTACTGTATAGCTAAGTTCAGTTTACACCAATCAGCTGAGATGTGGCTTTTTATTGCACTGGTTTCATTCTAATAAGTCATTTTTAAAAATTTTGAATTCATTAAAGATAATGTATTTACACTTGTTTATCATACAGGCCTCATAACTGATTATAAGCACCGAGATATGGTAAGAGGAATGTGCGCAATTGTATTTTAATGCAACCGCAGCATATCTTCAATGGCATTTTTTTTTCCTTTTTTTTCTTGGAGCGAAGGAATGTTTTAAATTTGGTTACCCCATTTCCTGGGTGGGCCAGGCAGCCACTTAAAAGTCAATCAAAAGCTAAAATCTTAAATGTGATCAAAAGGTTTCTGGTTTTGTTAAGTGTTGATTGTGTAAACTTTTCATTTGTGTAGTCTGCGTCTACTCAAAATCACAGTTAATTCTTATTCGCATTAATAGGTCCTTGATGATAATTTCTCTGGCTTTGGCATTTATAAGAATGCGGTGATGTTCTTTACCTGATTGTAGGCTTTTTCTTTTTCTTGTGACAAATTTCTTGTTAGATATAAAAGTGGATAGCGACTCAAATGTCATGTGGACACATTCCGTTCAGTTCAATAAAACAGACAGCCTAAATTTATGAGTCATTTCAGTTGCTTAATTGTTGCAGCATCTTTGAGGTTAATGACCCTTTTTTTTGGTCTGTATATGATAACATTATACACATAGTGCTCAGGTTTAAAAACACATGGGAAACACATGAAACCATGGTTTATACACCAAAATTGTTTTTGTAATACTCATGGACATGCACACACATGTACAGTATATTTCTTATACTGTACACAAAAGCACATATATGTGACATGTCTGCATGTGTGCACTGTCTGTATAATACACAGACACCGTTGCAAAAATGAATCCTGGTCACCACATTGCTTTCAGTGAGTCCTGCAGCCGCAACGCGTCAGACTCGAGCCAACAGAGTGAACTGTCACTGTGTCCACTGTGGCACTCCAGAGAGTTGAACTTGACTGAAACATATGTCTTCAATTTTAATAGCTCTCCATTCCCCCAGATGGCCTGAATGGGGGGAGGGGTTGCCTGAGAAGCTGCGTTTCATGTAAGAATAATTTGTGCTAAGTAGCTGGCCGATCTGTTTGTTACGCTAGAGCTGACAGTTTGTTTATGTTTCTTGAGGAGTATGATGGATGGGGCTGGACTTGATGCTAATTAGACTAAATTGTTGCGAAGAATGCTGAGGGTCTGCGCTGCACTGCTGAGGCCAGTTTCCATTGTCCCTGCGTCTTCGCACTTTGGGTGTAATTGAATGGAGCTTGGGCCCATTCATCATAGGAGTGGGCGTCTAAAGCAGGAAGCAAATGGCGGGACCTGGATGGAGTTAGTTTGGGGAGAAGGATGTCACAGTTGGAAGGCGAGCCATTGGACAGAAAAGATGTCACTTTTTTTTCTGCAGTTCAATTAAGACAGACACATACTGACTCCAACTGGCCATGAAATTAATGTTTACCCACGACCAGGGAAAATTAGCAGCGCTTAAACTCCTCCCCATTCTGCCTGATAGACATGGTCAACTGCAAAAGATGGTCATTAGGGAAAGTGTCACTGCCTGCTTGCCTCTTGAAACTCTGTCATGTTCAGGCTCCAGTGGTTCTCACTAACATTTTGAGAGTAACATTCAAATATAGTATTAAATTTCCATAAAGTTACAATTACCTTGGCTTTAAGATCTGAAAGATAAGAATGTCTGTAGGTATGTCATATATATTTTTATACCAAGTTTTGGGAGCTTCAGTAGTATAGTAAGCTTTTGTTGAAGTGAACTGGATTTTTACAAATATATGATTATTATCGATTATTGTTAGTCATTAATCATTAACTAATTATTTCAGACATCTTCAATGATATCAACATTTACAAGAGATAAAAAATAAAAAATGTAAAGTGAAATGAAGTTTTATTGATATGTTAAATGGGGAAATTTAAGGGAAAATTGAAGTTTGCTGATAGTGTAATGCTTTTATTTCACAAATTGAACTCATTAATTTTATCGCTGTTGATAAAAAATAGCTTCTTGATTGGGAAACCCTAGAAAAATAAAATTATGAGCAGCAGACCAAACAACAAACAACATATTATCATTGGATACTAGTGCTAAAAAGCTAACCATCATGAAGATTAGTGTGTTTGTCAGTATCTGGGTTTACTGCAGTCCATATAGTCCCATATAGTCCATGTTGTTTTCCTGCTGCTCCCTGCTGTAGGTCTGCCACTCTCCTCTGTGTTTATTTTTTCTCATTTTCTTTTTTCCCTTGACTGAGTTTTTGAAAACGAGGAAAAGAAAAGACACAAGATTAGTTTAGAAAACATTCAGGTCTGTTTTGGGCATTCCTTGACCACTGAATGTGTTGTATGCACACAATTAGATATGCTTGCTTCTTCTATCTCCTGTTCTCATGCGAAGGAGAATATAATGCCTGCATTCCTGCAAATAAACATACAGTATATGTGTGAGTGGGCTTTACACTCAGTCCCTACTCAGAGTCTAACAATAAAATGCACTTGACCCTCTTAACTTGTATATTGTTTAACATCCTCACTGCATTACTTCCTCATCCTAGAAACAAACTTGACACTTCATCTGTAACTTATTAACCTTTAAACACTGCTAGCAAAAAGAAAAAGGGCTGTAAACAAAATGGCATTGTCACAGTTTCTACAAGTACATGTGTAAAGTCCTAACTTACACAGAACAGAGCAGGGCTGGATTGTCTGGGCTCGGCACATGTTATGTTTCACACTGGCTTGACAAGGATTTGCCCCCCACCGGCTTGTGGCCTGGTTTAATTTGAGTGTACCTCTGAGTACTGCCAGCGTTCTGCCTAGTGAGCAAATAAATTATTTGAAATCTACTGTGCGTGTTCCCCTTTTGAGATACTAACAGTGTCATGTTTCCAGTGCATGTTAAAGTTCATTTTTTCATATCACATTTTAATATCGTTATCGAAATATTCTGCCTAAACATTTTTCTGGCCATTCGTCAATATTATAACAAGACAGAGGGGAAAATAAAAATGTTCCTATTTGGTCATATAGATAGATAATCTGCACTGCTGAGCTGAAGATTTGTGTCATGTGTCCACAATTTCTGGCTCATTACCACTTTGGGGTTCTTGATTCAGGTGTCTTGTTGATGGACTCTTCTTGGACTCCATGGTCTTTTCATGTTTTGCCCATCCTCCTGTTCTGTGCACAAGTCTTTGTACATTAGTTATGTACATTAGATTTATCTAGAATTGTTCATTCACACCTGTGGTCAGTTTAGATTTCCCAGTTTACCCAATCTTTATGTTTTCAGACTGCTGGGGGAGACATGAGCAGATTAAACTGTTTTAAACATTAGGATAAATATAACACAAATCTAATGTCCGTGCTAGAGAATTTTACCATTTTTTACAAATGATCTTACAGCAAACAACGACAGAAGAGATTGCATATAATCGCTTAAGAATTTAGCTTAATTGTTCATAAATTAAACTTTAAGATTGTTGGGAACAGCTTGAAACTGTTATGTGTTTATCCAGAAGATTTTATTCATGTAAATTAATATTTATAGTAAGATTATGATTTCCGAGGAAAGTTGTTTATGCAACTAAAGAAAAAAAATGTGGGGTTATTATTTCAAAATTTAAACTTATTGACTATCTTAAAAATTTGAGTCACTTCTAAGTTCAAATTTGGAGATATGTAACTCGAGATTTTGAGTTATTGAGTCAATGTTTTGAGATAATAACCCAAAACTTTGACTATTGACAAAAACTATTGAAAACAACAACAAAAAAACCCACTTTATTGAGTTTGGTTGTTACAAATAAGTAATTTAATAAAAGTTCTTTTCAGCAAGCTACCCAACTAGTTTAATACAAATGTAGTTTTTGTCTTAAATATAGCACTGATGATTTTTGTTTTTAGTTGAGTAAAAGTTTGCATTCTTTCCAGCAACTTTTTTAAAAGAAACAAAATCTCAGTCCCAAATAGGCCATATAAAGGCTAACCCACCTGATAAAAGTTCTGCTCTGAGAGGAAAATTTCTGTATGCATGTGTACCAAATCTGTCAGGTCAGACAGACTGTTTTCTTGGCTCACTAACAGGACGCATCAGTATACAGTATTTTGTGGGCAGCAAGATGCTGTATACCGACTTGTATTGTGGTTTACTGCAGCTTGTAGACAATTCGTCCTTCTCTTTCTCTGTGTTGAACTGTTACATTTCGAAGGGAAACAAGGCCTTTAGAAAGATGAGAGAGTGACAGCAAATCCTGACATTTAAAGTTTTAAAGGAGTGAAAAATTTCCCTGCAAACATGCCAGATGTCTTTACATCTGCAATGGAAATGGCTCAGGATGACTTAATGCCTTTGATATTTTGGCACTTTCCCTGGAATATGAAAAATATACAACCAAACAATGAAATGGAGAAGTGCAAGGTGCACTGCCAGCGCTTATTTTTCTTCAGCAGTGTCAGGGTGATTTAGGGAGGATTTTTCCTTTAACTGTGTTCATGGAGAATTAAATGTTTAAGGCTGCTGTCTCTGAAGCTCCACATGTGTCTTTGTTGGCCTTGGACTGAATCCTACTAAAAATATCTTGCAGTGCCTGGATAAATCTGTATTGTCGATTATCCTTTAAAAGCGTATGAAATTCCAAATATATTCCTTTTTAATTTTGACATAATGGATAGTTCAGTTTTAGGAAATACAATAATGTGAAAAGTCATTTGGTGTAAGATTTTCTATTTTACATGATGTATTGAAATGCATGTATATTGGACTTGGAACTAATACTGTATGGTTGGGATGTGGGTTAAGGACGTGAAGGATGGGGGGTAGAATGAGGGGATAGAGAGAGGAAGCGAGTTAGCCTCGGATGGGCGAGAGTGAAACCTGAGCATGATTGAGTTAGGGGAAAGGAGACAGGAGCCCTGAGGCTGCCAGTCAGATGCTGTGCGTGTATACACAGCACTCTTGTCATGCTGCCCTGTTAGCATGGGGAGATTGTGATGGAGTTATCTGGCTTGGCCTTAAAAACTGCTTGTCATCTTGTGTATACACAAGGAGGTAGCGTTAGTCTGTGTGTATGCTTGTACGGTGCCAACAACATTACTCACAGGCCTTTTGGGACACTCGCAAAGCCTCGCCTGGTTCCTTTCCCTCTCAGTGGAAATGTACTCATTGCATCCTCTGAATTCTCAGAAGATGAAGGTTACACAAACAGCAATGAAAATTAAGTCTTCGAAGGGTAAACTATTACCTTTCTTGTGGGATTCATCTTTACCTGCTTTTCAAATGATGTGTGACAGGACATGGGAATGAATGAAACTGCCCCACATAAAAAACAAGCTCTTGCTGTTACCAAAGCTTAATTAATGTCATTTTTGTTACCCTTAAGATTACATTCTTCATCCCGGAGACAATTTTTTTACACTTCCCATTGCGCACACTGCGCAAATGCCGGCTAAACTGTGGGAAAAAAAAGTGACCCAAAGTGAACACAGTATGGAGCCCCTGCTTCACACTGCAGCAGCACTAAGCAAAAGCAGATGTTATAAAGTTTACAGAAATCAGAACATTATTTTCCTGTTTCCATTGCATTCTTCTAAACACTTAGTGAACAAGCTTTGAAGTCACCCAAGAAATCTAGTCTGCGGGAGAAATGATAGGATCTCCTGGAGCAATGGAGCCGGTGAAGGGGGTGGTCTGAGAGGGAAGGGGGATGAGGAGGAGCCTTGAAGGAGGGGGGATGTTTGATGAAGAATAAGAGGTGCTTCTAATGCTTAGATTCTACTTTCTCACATGGTTTTAGCTTCTGATTGGGCCCGGTTCTCACATCTTGAGCTTTCTCTCATGCGTTTTCCGTAGGCTGGATGTTATATTTGATAAGTTGTGTTTAGGCAGGTCTGCTGTGGGTCTGATCATAATAGCAGATAAATCCCACTGACTGTGTAAGATAGCCTCACCACAGGCAGTGTGCAGGACTGCCAGCAGTCCACGTTAGGTCCCTGTAATGCATAGCCAATTTCACAATAAACCTTCCAAGTACATGAGTAATGTGGCTGCCTGGCAGGCATGTCCTTTGGAAACCTTCACAGAAGTCCCCTATCATGCATCTACAGTATCTTGCACCTAGCCTACGTTAGTGCTGCCTTAGCAGAGGTTACAGCCTGTTCTTTCTTAAATGTCCCCAACTAAACAGTCATGTTGCTATAACGCAAAGCGTGTGTGTCTCTTGATCAAAGTGGTCTCAGCATCATTCCTTACATCCCCAGATAAACAGACACAATTGTCATTCTCTAAACATTTCCTTTAAGGGATAAAGGCGCAATGAAGCAACAGTGCAGTCAGCTTTCAATAAAAAGTGTGACTTCTAAGATGGTTACATCTGCAGTGCATTAGAGTTCAAGCACGCTCTCGCAGGTTAACTAACTCTTCATGTTACCTCAAGTGACTGAGTCTCCCGAGAAGCAAATGGTTTGCAGTGGGCTACGATGCAAAGCATACTGAAGAGCTTCATCATCATAAGATGCATTAGATTTCAATGTCACCATCAGTTGGTTTTGATTTAACTGTGCAAATCACCCTTGTTACCATGTATTACGTGAACAGGAGAATACAAATGCCTTGTCCCTCTCCTCCAGCGTTCCAAGCCAATCTGCCTCCTCTCAGCCCTTGTTGTACACTAATACAATGTGGCACATGAATCATACACACAATGCATGTCTTCATCCGACCTCTGTAGACAGGACCTCACAGGACAGCCACTTTGGCGTTTCCTGCTCTCTCATCTTCAAGGCTTAGTAGAGACATACATTCCTCCTCTCTACACATAATTCAATAGAGAGTTTGACAATCACAATTAGGGTGACGGCAGAGTAGCCTGGCAGCTTTCCTTTGGTAATATGGAATTACAAAACTGTGCCCATTTACCCACCCACATGTGGTGGGTCTATGCAGTGACGCATCTTTGTTCTGTGGAGGGGGGGTCTTTTGGGTCAAACCCAAAAAATGTCTACAGAGGGCTCTGGAAGATTGCCAGGTTGGATTGCTGCTGAAAACCCATGAGAACTTCTCTGAGGCTGTGTGCTCCTTAAAGATTTTGACATGTGAGCGAGTAGGTAAGCGGTCTACCTCAGTGTCTGATGGGAAGGGAAAGGATGATGTATATATATAAAGTAGACCTGCAGGTATTTCTGTCTCAGAGGGCTTTTTTCCCCTCTTTGTTTGCCTTGTTTCCTCTCCACACGCTCCATTGTTTTCATTGGCTGCATGGCTGATGATGCTGCTGCGATGCTGGAAAACGGCTGGTGTGATTTTTACAGGAGGACAAGAAACATGGGTCATAAAACTTGCCTCTATTTTCCACAGCCAGAAAAAAAACATGTCTCCCCCCCCATACAAATACACACGCACACACACACACACCTTCCCTGTCAAAGCACAAGACCTCTGTGGGAAGTCGGTTACGTGCGTAGAGTGAAGATGTGCACTATAGCAGTACGCATATTCTAACAAGAAGGTCTTACTTACTTACACCTCATGAAAATACACAGACGGCTGGTTAGTGACCTGATGTCACGATCAGAATATTTTTTAGTGATTTTAGTGTATTTGGTGCTGTTATAGGCATTGAGGGGAACCACAGGGGACCATAAGAAAACAAGTAGTCATCCTGGTTTCGGGTCCCCTGGGAAGGGTGAACCCACAGCATTCCTCCCCAGAAATAATCTGTCTCACCCAGTCACACAGGGAGGCTTTCCATCTCTTTGCTGTCCAGGTTTTGCATGCACGTTCAGCTATGGAAAGCTAAATTCAGCTTCCAAAATAAAATAAAACAAACTGAAAAATGATTATCTTTGCATATCATCTGCAACATTGAAAGCAAACTAAAGTCATATACTTCAGTCAAACCTTTAAGACTCATTAAAGGGGGATAGTTTAGCAGATTATGTTCCTCTGTGAGAAGCCCAAGATGGTAAACATTCCCATTTGCTTGACCTTATCCACAGGTCAAACTGACCAATAGGGATTTGTTTCCCTCCTTGTATGTGTTCACATGTGCTGACCTGTTTAGGATGTACATACTTGTCAGACGGCTGCTACAGGAAACCACTTCCGCTGCATGCTGTTTTGGGGTGTGAAGGAGGGGAAAACATGGGGTGAAAGATGGCCCTGTAGGACCTCAGCCAAGCCATGAAAGTTTAAGTAAATACGGAGAGGAGGAATAACCCTGGTGGTCTGCCCTTCCCCTTCTCAGCTGATGTTTTTGCTCTCCTCTGCCCTTGTTTAGACAACTATATGCAATGCTGTATTATGCCCCAGTGACCCAATGTAGAATTTTGATTTGCTTGAGAATACACTTACGCATATTCATGTTGTATGAAGCAAGCCATGCAGTCACATGTTACTAGGTTTTGACTTGGAGAGGTAGGATGATTCACTCGTTAAATGTAGCAGTGCGCACTCTTACAGCACTCTCCTAAGCATCTACTTAAATATCATTTCCATACTGTATTTCTGTAGTGGATTTTGGTCATGAAGCAAGTTAAAGTTTTGTCATGTCAGATAAATTAAGAGAGGTGTATTCCTGTACTTATTCAGTATGCCATGCATTGGTGTCAGACATAATTCATCTCTTGTCTCTTCCAAAAAAAAAAAAATAATGTTCAGTGTTATGTTTTCCACTTTAGTGCACCATTTTCAACTTTTAAAACAGCTCATGCGTGGTAAACATCTGAAATCAGTTGCTGTTGAAGAATCTATTCACACCCTGCATTCCAGCCTTAATGTCCAACTGCTTTTCTACGTAATTAAAAGCAGACCAATTTGCTTCTCAAAATTTAGCACCAGGTTTTTGCTATGTGTGGTTAGGTTCTGGGATTTGTACACATGCTTCACAAGGCTGAGAGTTCATGCTTTTCACCAGTGCTATCTGAAACATGTTGTTTCATTACACTGTTGGGCATCTTCTCAATATTATTATTGTGTAATAATGCGAGTACAAATCTCTCAGTGAATGATTTCTTTATTTTAGTGGTTTGGAAGATTTGAACACATGTATGTGTTCAAACACATACATGTGTTTGAACATGTATGTGTGTGTTTAGCTGCATCAGCATTGAGGCTTAGGTTGGTCATTTGTCACATTGTCTTATAGCAAGGACGATTGCAAACTACAGATAATGTCTTAACATACACCTTGATTTGTTTTGTTCACACAAATATACACTCATCAAACACTTTATCGAAGCCATGTGAGTACAGTGAAATCAATATCATGTTCAAGAAACCAGTTTGAGATGATGTGACCTTTGTAACATGGCCTGTTAACCTGCCTGAAGCAGCCATCAGGGACAGTGTGGTCATAAAGGTATGGACATGATCAGCAACAATACTTAGACAGGCTCTGAAATTTAATTATTTAATTATTTAATTATTTAATTGGTACCAAAGGGCCCAAAGTGTGCCAAGCAAAAATCCAGGACATCGTTACACCACCAACAGCGGCTCGAACCATTGATACAAGACAGGTCAGATCCATGCTTTTATGTTGTTTACACCAAATTCTGACCCTTCCATCAGCACTTCTATTGTTCAATTTTGGTGAGCCTGTGTGAATTGTAGCCTCATTTTCCTGCTTTTAGCTGGCAGGAGGAGCCTCCAATGTGGTCTTCTGCTGCTGTACCCCATCTGCTTCAAGGCTCGACATGTTGTGTATTGCATACTTTGATTGTAACAAGTGGTTATTTGAGATAATGTTGCCTTCCTGGTCAATCTCCTCTGCCCTTTGGCATCAACAAGACATTTTTGCCCAGAGAACTGCCATTCACTGGCTATTTTCTCTTTTTCAGACCATTCTCTGTAAACACAGAGATGGTTGTGTGGGAAAATCCCAGCTTCTGAAATATATAGACCAGGCTGGCTGACACTAGCAACCATGCAACATTCAAAGTCACCTAAATCACCTTTTTTCCTCATTCTGGTGCTCAGTTTGAACTTCAGAGGGTCATTTTGATCATGTCTACATACCTTAATCCATTGAG
>VUQG01001519.1:0-13361 GCA_015106755.1 Etia nguti | reverse complement strand
AGTGAGTGAAGAAGAAACACCCAGTGCATCATGGGAATCCCCCAGCAGCCTATGCCTATTGCAGCATAACTAAGGGAGGATTCAGGGTCACCTGGTCCAGCCCTAACTATATGCTTTAGCAAAAAGGAAAGTTTGAAGCCTAATCTTAAAAGTAGAGATAGTGTCTGTCTCCCGAATCCAAACTGGAAGCTGGTTCCACAGAAGAGGGGCCTGAAAACTGAAGGCTCTCCCTCCCATTCTACTTTTAAATACTCTAGGAACAACAAGTAAGCCTGCAGTGCGAGAGCGAAGTGCTCTAATAGGGTGATATGGTACTATAAGGTCATTAAGATAAGATGGGGCCTGATTATTTAAGACCTTGTACGTGAGGAGCAGGATTTTGAGTTCTGGATTTAACAGGGAACCAATGACCTAATAACTGATGTTTTTCTTTGCCTAACAATAAGCACAACTGTTGTGTGATTTGATGCTATATACATAAAATTGAATTGAATAGTCAATAGTCAGGCCCAAAAGTAATGTGTCATTTCTTATTATTACCACTAATTCATGGACATCTGTGGTTGGATTATTTTTGTTTTGCATGTGTGGATTAGATGTTTTTTATGGAAGATGTGACTATGTTTGATTTCTGTGCCATCATATTTATCAGATACAAACTGTTGCACATAAGTAATTATTTCTACATGTAGTTCACTTTAAAACAGGTCGCGGTCAGTGCATTGAACCTCTTTTGAGTGTTTTTAATTCCGTAATTTTGTTTGTCTCTCTTTAGGAAGTAGTGAGGACTGTCATCCAGGGAGGAGGAGTCAAACACTTAGTTACCATGGCAACCAGTGAGCACATGATTATGCAGAATGAAGCCCTGGTGGCTCTGGGTCTGATAGCAGCCCTGGATTTAGGTAAGCTCCAGGGTGGATAACTCGGAAGTAAATACATACTTGACTTGTTTGTGTTAATCTGCACCTGAAATACTTTGAGCTCACCTGACCACTAATCTTTAACTAATCAAAGACGTTAATGATACATGTCATCATAATTTGTGACAGAGAAAATATTTTAGGAGCCAGTCCCTGTAAGGAGCTGTGGTTACACACTACTTCTGAATTTCAGATAATGGACTGTGTGGTTTTGAAGGTATTTCAGCAGCCCTGTTGCACACAATGATTCTGAAGCTGCACATGTTTAGAAATGTGATGCTGAAGTTGACACTTTGTAACATTTGTGCAGCGTGTAGTGCAGCATGGGTAGATTTGAAAGGTTTGCATTTCAGTTGCAGCTGAGAAGGACTTGGTTGGAGCTGGCCTGGTGTCCGTCCTTCACAAGCTGCTGTCAGATGAGAGGAGTGCACCGGAGATAAAGTACAACTCCATGATCCTCATCTGTGCAGTCATGGGCTCAGGTGAGACTGATGTGCTCAGATGTTAACAAGTTAGTTGTTTAACCCCACCTACATGCTTGAGCTCTGTGTAACATTAAAACTATGGACTGCTAAATGGAATGAATAAATATGTTGTGTTGATGAAACTCTGGTTAGATCTCAGAGTCTTTGAAAGGACAGCTCGGTCTTGTGGTGGACGGAGGAGGATTGGATCCACTGGAAAAAGAAGAAAGTGGGGACGTCTGAGTAAAAGTCAGAATTATGGCATCCCCACTTTTTTCCCCACCAATCCTCTTCTGTATAGTGCAGCTTTAAAAATGGCAAAAAACAGTAGGATCCCTGAGAAGAAGGTTGACGTCCGCATAGACCAAAAAAGTTCAACCAGAAAACAGTTTTAACGTCAGTGTTTTTGGCACCCTGGTCTCAGAGCACTGAGGTCACTGCATCTGACTGAGATTTACTGTCAGTGTCCAAGTGATGGGACTGACACGGGTCCTGGTTCAGCCACACACCTAGCAGCAGGTGTGTAGGAGGGTCTCTGCAGGCTCTTGGTCTTAAAGCTCTGCACGAACTGTTGTGTGTTTTAAGCTAACTTGACTGAAATTGATTAAACATGGAGCTGTTATGAATATATACACGAATACTGGGACATGTGCCTTTGTTTCATAACGGAGCCTCCCTCCCTCCTTGTTTTTCCCTGTTCAGAGCCGCTTCATAAAGAGGTCCAGAGCCTGGCATTTATCAACATTGTCTCCAAGCTGAGGGCTCACGAAAACAAGACGGTATCACACCAGGCGTCGCTCACAGAGCAGCGACTAACAGCCCAGAGCTAAATGACTGAGTCTAACCCCACCCACACCTACCCACCCGAATGCCTGCCTGACCACCTAATTATCCAGTGACACCTCACCACTGCGCTCCCCTGTGCCCCATCGTCATGTGCCAAGGTACCATGTCATGTGAACTGCGAGCCAGATATACACTTATGTCTCTCTGCCTGTCTCTCTGCCCTGCCCACCTCCACTAGGGTTAGACTGATGTGTAATACTTTGTGCTTATATACGAGTCATACAATCTGAGTATTGAACTTTTATTTTGAAGAACTCACCCATAATTCTAAACTTGTCAAAGTGAAAACCTCTCTGTTTTTAGATGACCGACGGATACACACACTCTCCTCTGAAAGCCATATTTGTAGTTTTATTTAGACGGGTTAGCATCTTCTGAAGGCTTCAGTTGAGGCGTCACACACACAACCCTTAGACTGATGTGTCAAATACTCAGTGGAGTCATTTGCCACCAATAAATGCATTAGTCTAACCCTATCCCCCTCCTCTACATGTGCATGCATCTCTGGTACAAGTAGCTCCACGAGAGCCGAGGCACCATAGACTGCCTAATGCAATAGATCGAAGAAGACACTCTTTTATGACCATAGCTGTGACAGCATCCGCCGGTAAGCCGTCGAAGAAAGTGTGCACAAAAGAACAAAAAAAGCTTTCCTCTTGTGGATTTTCTTTGGTTTTTTTCAAAGCAGACAGCCATGATGTGCCCAGCTGTGTCCCATGTAGATAGAGTATAAGCTGACTAGGAACTGTGCATGTTTTAGTCCTGTTCAAGGTGTGCCACATTTTACCTGTCCGCTGCTTGCATACTTCAGAGCATAGCCAGCCCTCTTCCTGCTGACACCTCGAGTCTTGTACTCTCTTAAGATTTTGTTCAGTTTTTCAATTGTGTTGTGCAGTTATACAAACAGCTGAAACAAAAGGAAGTAAAAGTAAGACCAGAGGAGGAAATTGGACGTGTGCCCTTCCTAGTAAATGATGTATACTAACCTTCTGCAGGAACTCCTGGACTTTATCCAAGACCATCATACTGTGAATAATGGTCTTTAATTGCCAACTCCTGGAAGTTTTATAGAAATTTGTACAGCATAGCCTCTCCTGGGCAGAAATAAACAGCAACAACAGAAGAGGTCAAATCACACAGGATCAATAACAGCACAGGGCGTACTGCATGTTGGATATATGAAATCATTCCAGTTAATACATTGTAGCGTGCTCTGCTTGTATTCTTGTGAACAGAACCAAAACCAACATCAATGAGCTATTATTGTTTAAGATTTTCAGACTGTCAGAAAATGGTAGAGCAGCAACAAATGAGATCGGTCCAACATCGTAGCTCCAGAATCTGAGTGGGTTACTGTCGTATACTGTCCAACAGTTTGTGCTCGTATGTGTTGCGACTGCACAGCTTGAGGTCGGCAGCGTGGAACATGGATTAACAGTTAATTGAATGCAGACACAAAGCAGCCGCTGTGTGTCTGTGCTGCTAACACAGCTTCCTCTGGAGGACAGACTTGTGTTTACATGCACCAGGTTCTTCTAGTCAAAGGCATTGGTTCTGACGTGCACTCCTCACCACCCCGTTTCCTGGTCTGGGCCCACACTTTGGTCTTTTTCTTTTTTAAAGGTATGAATGGTTATTTATCAGAGTCGTGCTCTTCTACAGACACATGCCGGTAGAGATCTATCCTTAGTAACTGCATAAATTACTATAAACATATATGTTTGTTGTACATGTCATGACTTGTATATTTTGGAGGATTGTAACTCAGATAATTGTAATGCAGATAATTAAAAGATGATAGCTGGTGATGCTTGATGTGTTCTTCTGTTTTTTCTAAAATGAAGCTCATGTACTCGAGTCTGTCTCGGTGTCAAATCAAAGACAATATTTATATTTGAACTGAAAATATTATTTAACTGTACACAAACACAGACTGTCTGGTTACTCGAGACGTGTCACTTGATGAATTCGTTTTCTGTGTTATGAAAGGGTCAGTTTAATTGGGGCCAGATTTCCACTTTTCTTTTCCTACTTAGTACATCCGCTGAGTCCCTGTTTGATGGTTCACCAAAAACAGTCAATGCAGCAGCTTTTTACTGTAACTCAGCGTTGAGTCGAGGGTTCAGTATTTTGCCACGGAAACTTGGAAATGCAGGAGGTGCCGGGGGATTGAACTGCCCATCTGAGCCCCAAATATGGAATCTGTATGTTCTCCCTGTGCTCGCATGGCCTGTCCCTGGTACTCTCACCTCCTCCCACATACATGTGTATGAATACACATCATGGCGTTAATTCACAGATGCACTTAAACGAAGGGATGGACAACACGGCCTCAAAGCAATATTTTAAGATGATTTGGAGTGATGACGAAGCTCTGTGTGCTACACAGTTCATGCAGCTTTTCCAGGGAGCTGCTGTTACAGATACAAACTCTCAATCTTTGATTGTCATTATGCCAAAAGCACAACCAAATGATGTGCTGTCCCATTCAGTGCAAAGAAGAGCAGGGAAAGCAATCCAACTATTCACAAAAATAAAATCGTTTCTACTAAATAAATACAGAATAAAATTATAAATACACAGATATGGTGAGTGAAGGGGACATGGCAATGTTCATTTGTTGTTTGTTACTGACAATAGCAACATCCCTGGGATATGTTCTGTTTGTTTTGGGTTTTTTGTCCTGTACCCTCTTCCTGGAGGTAACAGCTGGAACAGGTGATGTGCTGGGTGGGGTGTGTCCTTCAGGATGCTGCAGGGTTTACTGGAGCAACGAGACCTGGAGAGCTCCTCTAGGGATGATGATGATCTTCTGTGTTGTGTTGACGACCCTGTGGAGTCCAGGTCCACAGAGCACCTATAAAAGGACACCAGCAGCTCCTTGGCTGGGGCGTGGAGCCGCTGCTGTGCTTTCTTGATCAGTGCAGTGGTGCTGGTTTTCCAGGACAAGTGTTCATCCAGGGTCAGATGAGCTGAGGGTCAGATCTGCACAGCCACTAGTTTTGTGGTGTTGAGGTCCAGGTTATTATTGCTGGACCATGATGACAGTTTGTCCACCTCGTGGTGAGCCCGACCCCTGTTGTCTCATTGGAGCCACTTTAGTACAAAACAAGAAAACACCCACAAATATTTCCTGAAATGTTGTGTTTGTTTTCTTTAAACTTCAAATATTGTATAAGAAGACTAAACTGCAAACGTGAACACAGATTTGAACTAACTGAAGCCTTTCATTGAACTACCAAATAAACACATTGGTCCTCGTCTCTGTCCACACACGTGGCAGCACTTCTGCTGTCATTGTGTTCGTATTTAACAAAATAAAACTGCAGACATAAGTGACACATGAGTTTGTGACTCTCTCACTGAACTAACACAGACAATCCCTCAGCATGTTTGTACTCTCTGCTCATGCATTATATTTCTTAAAGTCAATGTAGTAGGGGTGACGTGGGCCGCGAGTTTGAGACCCCTGGTGTAGAGAGTGTACAGTAGGGGACTCGGCACACATGTTGAGGCTGAGAGGAGAGAGGTGAGGCCATCCTTAATCCAGAGGCAGATGGAGTGTGGCAGGCTGAGGTTGGTTAGTTGCCGGTCTGTTAGGGATGAACTGATAACTGTTGTGATTTTGCCCTGTATTAAATAAAACTGATTTAAAGTGACAGAATTCCTCAGAAGCATCAATCTTCTGGAACGAGGAGCAAACAGCAGCAGTGTAATAGGTCAATAACAGTCCAGAATAACTGCCTGTATCTCCTCCTTTGTAGTCTGCTTGTACTTAACAGTGTTTTGCTTCAAACAAGTTTGTATCCACATTTAACAGAAAACCTTCTTCTTGCATATTTCCAAAGCACTGTGCTCTGTTGAAGTCGATCCCTAAATCATCACTGGAGGCTGACATGACACTTTGTGTTCCCCAGAGACAATTCAAACACTGATATGGCCATATGACACTTTTCTATCACATAAAAAATGAATTTTTTATGTATTTTTCATGGACGACACGTGGCACAGCTCTAGCTCCATGCAACCTAAACACTGTTACGGACCTACAAATGAACTACAGTCTTCTTTGCTTACCTAGATTTTTGGAAACAGATCTATCTTCCAACTCGATTTTCCCAAACTTGTTCAGGAACATCTCTGACTTGTTCTGAAGCTCCCGTAGCCTCGTCTCAGCCATAACCTTTGGTTCTTCTGCTGCCACAGTCTCAGGACTCTGCACCTTCAACTAAGTTTTCTTCCTTGCATACCATCATCTACCATCATGTTCACCCAGTACTCTGCTCAAAGAATCAGGGGTTTGATTCATTAGGCTGGAGAATGGTTTACGTGTTGAACATCCGATATCTGCTTCATGAACATCGTGTTGTGTACACGTCCTCTCTGGAATATCAGCGGTGAGAGTCGGCAAAGTGATTCATGAGAAGTGCAATTCGTAAACACATTTGGGAGCTCATGAATGTTTATTAACAATTCAGAGACGCACAATGATCAGTACTGTCATCACCTTTATTCATTCGACTCCATATTAAAAGCAGTCCAACAGTTTGAGACAAAGACATAAAAGGAGGCAGTTACAGTACAGTGTCTATGGCGTGTTCTGTGATCTGCTCAACGACCCAGGATGGTACTTCAGGTAGTGATGCATGTATCTCACAACCTCCAAAAGTATCGCTTTAGATTCAGTAGTACTGAAAGATTTAGTGTTAGAAAACCAAGTTCATTGTAAAATAAATATTTATTATCAAAAACATTGTTGATCCCTTTGTAGGTAGAAAAGAACTCTGTGGAGCTCCGGGGGAACACTTTATAACCACCGTAACAACGAAAAAAATGTTGTTAATATGCTAATACAAGTACATGCTGTGAGCCAATCAAATCACTTTAAATCATCAAAGGAACCACAGACCATATAATCTCGTTTTGGTGAACGACGCCTGTTTTCATTCAAGTGAAAAACGCTGGAAATGAAACACTGAGAATGATTATTTTCACCAGACTTCACTGAATGTTTTAAATAAAGATGTGAAAAAATGAGAAGGTGTGTAAAGTGAAATATGTAGACGTGTGTATCAGGACGTGAACAGACTTCACCAACGCTCTGGGTATATTCAGAGTGAGATCTGAAAAAAGCAGAAGTGTAAAAAATGATATTCATTTATTCACATGTGATGGAGCGAGAACACGACCGAGTAAAATAACCCAAACTATTTTCTTTAAACATCTTACTTTGGTCCATTTCTCCACATTATGCAGCTGCAGCTACCTGTGTTGATACAGCTGTCAAAGATGCCACACCCACATTTCAATTGCCCAGGTGGATGAGTTATTTAAAAGATGTTAAAAATGTGTCTGCTTTTTGTACCAGAACGTAATTATGCTTTAAAATACTATTTTCACATGTGTCCATGGGAACTGGTTCCCTTTGGAGCCAAGTGGCACTCGGAGAAACTAGAGTTGTTGCCACTTCTGCCTTTAAAAAGATCAAAGAAGATACGAACAAATGCAAATAATAAATCCTCTTTAAACAGAAGAAGTCAACGTTTTCTGTCTTTCGAGTTTCAAGTCAGTCTAATCACAACGAGCTCTAAGGTGGTGTTCTTGAATACAACTGATTTAAATCTGAAATGACCCCATTAAAGAATACTGAGGTGTCAATACCCGGTGCAAGGGTTAGGGTAGTGGTAGTTTAGTTCTCCACTCCAGTGCTTGGAGAGCTACAAAGTGGTCATGAACGTGACAGCAACATTCTCAAACTCTTCCATTCTTGAGTAGAGACTCAAGTCATTGAAACGATCCCTTCTTTCATTCTGAACTTGTTTGTATTTACAGCATATTTAGCTGCTGTCAGTGCAGTATGCAAAGATATCCACTTAAAAACAATGCTGATTCCTCCCTACGGTGCCGCAGTCAAGCGCAACTTATGGAAAGGTACACGAAGCAGTTGGTTGAGTGTGAGGAGCACAAACCGCAGTCCTACATGAGGGTCTAACAATGGGCCGTAATGACTACAGTGAAAAATATCTAATATCAAAAACATTATCCAAACCTCTACTCTCTAGATGTACCTATCAAAACTGGAGCAACCTGCGTATGGTAACTGCTCTCAGTCTTTGTACAGTAGTTACTCACAGTGTTTATATACAAGTCATTTCACATATTAGTGCCTTGGAACAAAGGTGCTGGTTCAGTGGAGGAAATGGTGCCGTGATCAGCGACGTTCTCCCGATGCTCACCGACAGTGTTGGTGGAGCTGATCATGGGGAAACAGGACAAAACATATTAGTGGTCACATCTGCTTTTATATCAACTTTGGAAGTTTGGTTGAATTTAAATGTTTACCTTAAATGCTGCATTAGGTGAAGAAACTGGAAAGGAAAAGACAAGAAAGTGGCATTTAGTGAAAACCTGTACGACTCCATGTTATCATCACTAACAAGGCTGAGGGGTTAGGTTGAGACCACGGGGCAAAGAAGACTTTACAACAATCACAAGTTAAAGCAAATCGAAGA
Organism: Etia nguti; assembly: GCA_015106755.1. Taxonomy (NCBI): domain Eukaryota; kingdom Metazoa; phylum Chordata; class Actinopteri; order Cichliformes; family Cichlidae; genus Etia; species Etia nguti. Next base: position 4,619 of record VUQG01001519.1, on the reverse strand, counting down.
AACACAAGTACGAGGCTTAGAAAGCAAAGTGCCCCAACTCTGTGGCTCAGTAGGAACACGTAGGTGACAGGTACGCTGAACATGACTGGATCTCTAATGTAGAGTAACATCATTTGGCTCAGTGCTATTAAAAAGTCCTGAATGTGCAGATTGCCGATGTTGAACATTCAGTAATGCACTAAACTGATCCCAACCACATCCTTATTAGTTTAACTCGACACCGACAGGGTCCAATGACTTTCAAACATTAACAGTACAATCACTTTACTCAACATATTTGAGTTGCATCCGTACCTAATGTAAAGGTTTGGAGTTTTTTGGCTGAAAATCTCGATGATGCGTTTATATCGACTGCTCACAGGACTTTCAACCTCAGGTAGTAAAGGTGAAGTACAACCATAAAACACCTGCACTTGGGCCATTACATGGATCTGAACATGCTCGTGTTTAAGCCCCTGCATTGTCGTGGACCCTAACCCCGACACCCTAGTTTGTTCCCAGGTCTCCACGACTACAGGTGACACAGCTGCTCTTTTCTTTCTGCTTGCTTTATTGAGTTTAACTTAATTTTCCTGGACTATTGTTGATCGTTATTTCATCTTATTTCTACTGTTTTTGTTGGTTTGAACTCTTTTTTTCCAGTGACACAGCGTTACCCAGTCTACCCACCACTAAACCATCATATTAAGGATGTTAGAGGCAGCATAACATTTTCCACGGCTTCTCCAGACCCTTTTCACGTGTTTCACATTGCATCTATGAAAAGCACAGGGCACCACTGGTGGACCTGCCAGTTCTGGTATTCTATAGCAAATGCCAATCAGAGTCCACTGGAGGCCGCCCTCATGAAGTCTGTTGTTTGGTCAGAGACATGTACGCAGTGGCCTGTTAGAGGTCATCCTGTTCCTCGTTGCACAAACAAACAAATACTGGTCCTGCTGAGGGGTTAAGGACCTTCTACAGCCCTGTAGCTGTCTTCTAGAATCTCCTCCATTAACTTGAGACTATGCTAGGAGGCAGCAAACAGTAGTAAGTATTGATGTGCCATCCTGGAGGACCATGCAACCTCTGTAGGGTTCAGGTATCCCTCATGCTGCCAACTTGTGACACTGACGCTCACCAAACTAGTGGAGAAACAGTCTAAACAGATGAGAAGGGAAAAATGTCAGCAGCCTCCACCTGTAACACCACTCCTGTTTCGGGAGTCGTCTCTCTAACGCACCTGTAGTTAAGTTCACCTTCTCTGCCACTTAACTGTGCAAATCAAGTCCCAGAGGTTTAACTGACTTGATGCTATACTCTGATGGAACTTCAGCTGCTATGCTACCAGCACAGTAAATAGTAAATACATTAGTGTAGTTTGAGCTTTGACCTCAGGTGTGCTGAATGTTGTGGGCACAACACTGACCGAAGTGAAGGAAAACCTAATATTAGCATGCTTTGGTTAATGAATGTGCAGACACGAACACGTTACTCTCAACAACGTAGCATTCAGATGCAGCTACAAGGTTTATTACAAAAGCAGTTTGTCAGTGTGCAGTTTAGCACAGCAGGAGCCAAAGTTTTGGAGAAAGTCAGCTGTGACTGTGCGACTAACAGCACATGTGCAGTCCAGTTTTCCTGTGACAAGAAAATAAAAGCAGAAAGGCTGTCATCATATTGCATTATTCATATCTCACTTTCAGTTATTATGACCAAACATGCTAGCTGTTAGCTAGTTCTACGGCACATCCAGCGTTCCCGTTCTTTATGGTGTCGTTATGTGTATGATCAAAATCATATCAGTACTTCATTTCTAACTATGACACTTTAAAACCAGGACAGATCGTCTGCTGTGACAGTCGATTTCAACGACGCTAACGTACTGCTAACTACGAGCTCTAAGTAGCTAGCTAACACAGCTACACTAAAACAAGAGGAAATGCTGCATGGAGAGCAAAGGAAGCCAGGCTTTTGTTTGGTTTTAAATACAGAGTGTGGATTGTGTCGTGGAACAGACTCAGGTGTTTAGGCGAAGCAGCTAACAAAGCTATAATGTGCTAGCTGTTGGCGGGGGTTATTTCCATACACGTACATCTACTGCCAGTTTGTAGTAAACCATTTCATTTGTATTAATAAGAAAAGGAATTCATTCATGTTAATTAAAGAATTAATCATTTCATAATTCATTTTTATTTCTTAGAATTTTTTATAAAAATATATATTTTTTAAAATAATAATAATGAAAAAATAATTAAATGTAGTTAGTATTGTGGCACACTCTTGCTTCCACACAACACTGTTAGGGTCACATGACTACCCCACAACTCGGCAGATCTGCACCTTAAACAGAACATCACTACACATCACTACACAGATCATCCACAGCAAAGAAGTCTCCACATGGATCCATCACACCCACCGGTGACAAACACACATGCGGTATGTGTGCGAGTGTCTCACGAGCAGTAAGCCGACGCTTTCTTGCTGGAGTGTGGTGGGAGTCGACGCATGGAGAGAGGGGGGGGCACCCTGATGAAGCATGGAGGAGGAAGAATGAGTGTGACGATGAAGCTCAGTAAGCCTTCTCCCTAAACTAGCACACTGAATGTTATGCTTGATTCATTTTATATTTTATAAATTAATGTTATACTCAAACAATAATAAATCTCTCAAGCTATGAATCTGAAAACAATGCCACAAATACAGAGCTGATGATAACAGGATATACGGCTCTATTCCAAACAGCGTAGACAGGATGTTATTTATTTATTATGTGCACAACATACGGATGTTATGTGAATCAGTCACAGAACAAAGGATTCTAATGAATAAGTGGTGGTCTTTAATTCAGACTGTCCAGCGTCAGCCTTAAAGTGTGCTGACAGGCACAGAGTGAATGAAATGACCAGTGGATACTGGACCCTGGACACTTAATTTGACCTCATTCTGAGAAGACATTCAGAATTTGTATGTACTTATTTATTTATTGTGCCGAGAGAAGGAAACATGATGATTTATTAGAGTAGAGCAAGAAAAGCCAAAATGTGGCTGAGTCGGCGTAAGTGTAGACGACCCATATTAGCTGTCCAAGCCTTTACAGTACGAGTGTTAAAGTGTCTAATCTAGGTCCAAACTTCCTAATGGTCTGCCTACCTTTGGATGTTTGCTGCAGACCCACACTGTTACACACTTATTAGTACAACAGCTTTCATTGCAGAATATTTAAATGACTGATCTATGGATCATTAGCTGCAAAATATACTGAATGTAACTGTGACAAAGGGCCTGTTGTATTTTGTACCCGGTGTGTCTAAGTCCTGTAGCCCTACAGGTTTAGAAGTGAACCCACGTGTACCTGATTTACTGAACCTAACATGGAGCAGCGGAGGAAAGGAAACAAAGAAACTCATCCTCCACTACAGAACCGAACCACAAAGTCTGAGACACCAGTACAAAACCAGTACATCTGTCCTGCACACTTTCAAACAGCTACAACAATCAGTTACTCTGACAAAGTGTAGTCTGAACCCAGGATGAGGTCGCCTGCAGCATTAGTACCAGCTCTTTGAGAGTATTTGATGCCTCAAATAAAAGAGACAAGTTTACGTTTTTACAAACTATGAGGCTGTAAAAACACAACACCATCAAATATCTTTAACTGTATGGACACAATGTTTAGAGCCAAATTTAATTATGGTTGACTATGGTTAAATAAAACACTAGGACCTGAGAGTATTTTACATAACACACAAACCAGTTGGGGTAACAGGTACAACCCCAGTTCCAACAGTCGGGACAGCGTGTAAAATGTCAGTAACTGTCAACAGGTGAGCGACTGGGTATAAAGAGAGCAGCTGAGACAGACCAGAGTTTGTCAGCTGTAAAGATGGGCGGAGACTAATTTCACCACGTGAAGACGTACGGTCTCGTCTGCATGAAGTAAGGTCGGCACCGGACGTCCTCACCGTCGTCTGGGCCTCAGGCAACACTACATTAGAAACTCATGGATGTCACTGTAAATACGGCTCGCTGTGTCGCCATGTTCTCCGGGAAAAGCAGTAAAAACTGTTCCCTCAGACGCGTCTGTAGAGTTTTGGAAAAGAACACGACAGTAAGCAGCTGGAGTCCTCGTCCTGTTCGTACAACACTGGGATCCAACAGCTGCTCGCCTGCGCTCTCAGACTGTAGCTAAAGGATGGAGGATGTACTTCCGGCGCCGTCTCGGATGGCAGCCTGTCTAACATGCTCTCTACAGTTGAAAACTACTTTCCCCTTTCTTTCTTTTCCTCTTATTTATTTCTTTTTGTCTACTTAGTTAGTTTTTCAGTTTATACTTCTTGTGTAGTCGAGAAATTTTTATCCGTGTTTGGACGCGAAACTGTGTAAAACTACTGCGATGACCGCGACGCCACGCTGCCCCTTTGTCTATAGCCGGGACCGGCTGCTGGGACTCAGATAGCATAGCCATGCCGGTGTTCAGCACGAGATCCCCGCGGTGATCAAGAGGAACTACCGCGGCTGCAGAGCCGGGAAAGCACGAAGACTGAGGAGGAAAAGATTCCGTCCTGCTCTCCCGTCAGTAGTGACTGGTAATGTCAGATCGCTGGTTAATAAGATGGAGGAGATCGCGACGCTAA
>VUQG01001518.1:36329-58294 GCA_015106755.1 Etia nguti | reverse complement strand
CCCCATAAAACCAAAAAAAAAAAAAAAAAGAAAAAGTCTAGCGGCAAAAGAAGAAAACAAACAAACACATTAGTTCACTTTTTCCATTTTTACCCATAGCAGAGAAACATGAGTACCTTTGACTAAGGTGTGTTTGTCTGTGGGGGAAGAGCGAGCCAATACTCGAAGTTTGGGCCAGATCTTGTCAATGCGTTCTTGTTCAATCTAGAAACATGAGACAAAACCCTAATAGAATCCAAACAGCACATCTGCAACAGTGTCTGAGGTACACTATTTTGCTGTGGCCCACCTCTCCCTTTTCATTGCGTATCCTGCGATTGAACTCTTTTCCCTCCACGCAGAGGAAGTCATCTCCAGGCTGTAGGATGCCACACTTGGTGGCGATGGCTCGAGCTGTGTTGATGTTGTCCCCAGTCACCATCCGGACTGTGATGCCAGCGCGCTGGCATTTCCTGATAGCATCTGGAACCTGAAGGGAAGCACAAAAAGCACAGGAAAAAGAAATGCTCATTATTACTGAATATCACTGGGGATTATCAATCTAAGTGTTCATCTATCTGGGATTTTAAGCGCTTAAATAATTGGTTCATTGTTTTGTGAAGGGGCCCATTACGAATATAAAACTATCCCCCGCTAAGTGATTTTATCAAATTATTTCCAAACCTCATCCTTTCCTGCAAGCCCAGCACACCTGTCCAGTACATAAAATGGCAGAAAGCCAAACTAAATGAGCGACAGTGAAGCATCTAGCAAGCAAATGACCCAACTCTTTCAGGCAAGGATTATACTCCCTCACCAACGCCCACAAACAGCTGCAAACACCACAGAAGCATAGTTGTTTTTTCTTGTCTACTTGTAGGATGCAATGCACAGATGGTGCTTTTGAGGTGTAGAAGTTGCCTGGATACATTTGCATGCAAACTAAAGAGCACTCTGACATCTGCACCGAGTCTCAGGTACATCCTGATGACAAACATTTATGCCACTCAGATCCTAGAAAACCCTGGTGTTCATACAGTTATGGAAATAATACAGTTGGCATAACAAATGGGTCCTCCCGGAGTAAGCGCTCCCTTTAAAGCAGTGGTTCTCAAACGTTTTACATCAGCCCCCACATGGCAGGAAGAAATATTTTCACGCCCCATCTAAACAAAACAATGACAGAAAAGCCTTGCTGCAACTTTATTTAGATAATAAACTCATTCACAATGAACCCTTCAGTAATTTTTGTTTTAAACAAACAACTTTCATTTCAAACAAGTATTTGGAACTTTTGTCACTAGACTGCTTCATTAGCCTGCACCACTTCTCAAAAAAGCAACAAGTTAAACAGAATGTGAATATTGCCAAACATGGAAAAATAAAAGTTTGGTCTTAGTCTTATAAAAAAAAAAATTTTTAAATCCAGAAACTTGTGAACAGAGATGAAAAATATATAATTCAGTGAGAGTTTAATACTATTCACTCTTAGTGGCTGCAGTCAGTCAGCCTGTTTTTGACTGCAGAGCTGTGGCGGGGCGTGGTCTGTGGTGCGGCTGCGGGGGAGGTGGACGCACCTGAGCGGCATCCCCAATCACGCCTCGCGTGAACAGAATGAATTAGGTCCTGTTATTGTTGTTGATGTGTGTAGGCTGTAGCCGAAAAGCTACAGCCGCGTGTGTAATTCGACAGCCGCAATAAAGAAGTGCACTGAAAAGTGCGAACATGTGGTCGGGCCTGTCGTGCCCCAATCCTGGGTTTCCGCACTTTTCAGTACACTTCTTTATTCTGGCTGTCGACTTACACACGTGGCTGCAGCTTTTCAGCGGATGCGCATATTATTAACATAACTGCCGCAAATTTCTTTGTTCCGCCGTAAATGTGATTCCGATGTCAAACATTAGTTCCACATGACTTTTCTGCCAGGTAACTTGTGCCCCACCTGAATGATCAAAAAACTTACACCGACAGCTTTAATCACTTTATTTTTGGAAACTAGATTCACCTCAACTAGTATAGACTACTACAGTAGGTCTAATGTTTTTACTGTTTACATTCACCCATCATTTATTTTGCGTTGCTTCCAAACCGTCTGAAATGGAGTCATTGTGGCTGAGTTTAGTTAAAATGGTTGGTCCACAAATTGAGTGCAAGCTCTGCAAACAGCAGTTTGCATAAAACTGTCAGCTAACTAGAACTGACGTATTCTAATGTTTGATCTAATTATGGTTTCTTAATGACAGACACATCTAGCCATAGCGTCACCAATTCCAGTAATCTCCCAGTACGAGCGAATATATTCAGACCATGCTGGTTTGAAGTTTCGTCTCTTATCAATTTGAAAAAGAATAAACAAACAAAAAAAAGAAATACACTTTTTCACTGCACCTTCACTCTCCTTCATACATGTTTGGACAACAACCATTCTAAACACTTCTTTTTGAGTGCAACCTTGCAACTAGTGAAGTTGTTCAATATGCCACATAAAAATGGGTTCTGACTCAAAGCCAAAAGATGGACCTTCAAATGAAGTGCAGATAAATACTCTCCTTTTGAAGACAGCTTTGTTACTAGCAATCACACAAGTGAAATTGTTTGTGCATGAACTCACGAACACCATCACTAACATTAGTGTAGCCACTAACCTCTGGTCTAACAGGATCTTCAATGCCAACCACACAGATGCAGGTTAGTCCACTGAGGATATCATTTTCATTGTCCCAGTCAGGCTCCCCATCAGAAGCAGGAAAATCTCTGTATCCAAGGCAGATTGTTCTCAAGCCCTCTGAGGCCATGGGCTCGATCACTTTCTTAACCAAGTCATCTCTGTCCCGTGGGCGGAACACCTTTGGCTCACCATTAGCTGTCAAGATTTTATAGCACCTGAAATGTGTAAAGACGACACATTAAATCATAAATGTAAAGGAAAAGAAAGAAAAAGAACATGTGTAGGAGGGCGAAACATCCAAAGACGAAAGCCATTAATGGCTTGGAGTTGAGAAACATGGACAAAGACTGAGATAGGTACAGACGCATAAATGTAAAAAATGTAATTTAGATTTGATAAAAGGGTAAGAGAAGAGGAGAAGACAAAGCATTTGAATGGTGAGCTGCAGCAGTAAGAAGTCACACTAAGCCCTCTGTGGGTTAAAAAGAAGCCTGCTTGGTTAAGAGGCTTACAGAGCTGTTACCGGCTCATTTTCTCAGTGCCTGTTTTTAAGTCGCAATGTAAGGGGCTTGGGTGGGATGCACTTGAACTTCTTAGCTGCTTAAGCCATTACACATATCATTTACAGCAAAGTTTGGCCAGCCGAATGAGTACGAAAAAGAGCTATGGAGCAACCTTTCATTTAGCTGATCAGACATCCCTGATTTCATGCTTCTTCAGTAAAGAAGTCATAGAGGAATTACTATCTAAGAGGATAATATTAAACCATACAATCCCCCCCGCCAAAAAATACAAAACAAAAACAAAAAACCCCCAGAGCAAATCATAAAAAAACAGAACATGTGAATGAACATGAAAAATGAAAATGTCTCGTACTTTTTTAGGAGAATTTCTGAGGCTCCTTTGCTGAACATACGGTAGCTGCCGTCAGCCATCTTCAACACAGTGCTCATAGACTTGCGAACTGAGTTGAAAGTGTAGACCTTGTAGAGTTTCTCTTCAGGAATCTCGTTGCGGATAGCCTGGTAGTCGCGTTTTAACTCAGCAGAAAACCCCAGCAAGGCACATTCGGTCTTGTTACCCACCTGTCGTGGCAGACCCCCTTCTTTCTCTGGAGGCTAAAAGAAAAAAAATGTGAAGACATAATGTGAGTTAAATTTAAGTAAATGTGCTACACATTCAGTTTTAGAGCTACACTGTTCTTTACAAGCATACCATGATCTTAGTAGTGTAGGCGCAGTTGACTGAAATGCCCAGAATCAGGATGTCTAAAGTGGAGGAGGGGATGTTCTCTGGTTCAGGGACCTTCTTGTAGTGCTTTTCAGCTATGTAGGCCTGCACCACAGTCATGCGGTTCATGGTGAGTGTACCAGTCTTGTCAGAACAGATGGCAGTAGCATTTCCCATAGTCTCACAGGCGTCCAAGTGACGCACCAGATTGTTATCCTTCATCATTTTCTGTAGGAAGATTAAAAAAAAAAAAGTCTGACAACACTGAAAGCTATATTTTCTATGATGAAAACATTTTTATTTTTGTTTCATAAAAGAAATGTGGTGAGATTTTACAACTGAATGAATAGCTCCTTGATTAACTAAAGCCCTCTTTTGGCCAAATAATACCCTAAAGCCAAGTAACGATCCCCTTTCATCAAGTTGTTAACCAGATCTTAGCAGCTTGATCTTCTAGTTTTAATAGGCTAAAGTATAAGGTGGTTAGTTCGTGCACAGGTCACTTGGCTAGGAGATCTCACCTTAACAGAATACGCTAAGGAGATTGTTACAGCGAGTGGCAGGCCTTCGGGAACAGCGACCACAAGAACAGTGACACCAATGATGAAGAACTTCACAAAGAACTGAATGTAAATAGGTGTGCACTGCTTAACCCAGGATAGATTCTGGATCCAGAAGGTATCCACTACAAACAGCACCACCAGGATGATAACAGTGATGGCTGACATAACCAGACCTAGAGGCAAAACATGAGAGAACAGAAAGATGTTAAGTCATATTACTATCAGGACACATTTAGCAGTATATTGCTTATAGTGGGTGTAATTGTGATTACATAATATAAACAGTTGAAGATGTACAACAAAAAAGTTGCAGTGAACACAGGGGCATGAGAGTACAAGCACATAAAATGTTTTACAATCTACAGCACTCAGCTGTGCCAGAAACAAGTGATTTTGGCTGACTCACCTGCTTTTCCAATCTGTACTGCTAGTTTGGTCAGTTTTCCCTGGAGAACAGACTTCTCTTTCTTTGGCAGGTTGGCTTTCTTCTTCTCCTCTGCATCTGCTCCCTCGTCACTGTTCAGAGGCTGCATTTCCATTGCAGCACCATCCTGGGCTTTAGCTGCAGCAGAGAAAACAAGACAAGGCTGTTTAAAAAAAAAAATGGTCTGACAATTCCAATACTGCACTGGCCATTACTGGTGCTGAATGTTTTAATACATTTATATAAAGGAATACTGTGTTCAAGGCATTTAAGAAAGACTCCAGGATTTATGGAAAAAGCAATGACTGAAATGAAAAGTATGCTGATTTGTCAGTTATGATTTGTCAGTTATGAACACAGAGTATTCATTCATGATCAGGTGCCACATCAGGTCTGTATTTGAATATTTGCTTACAATTTGCAAGACCAGAAATAAAAACTGTATTCTACAGCTGTGGGTGAATAAGGCTGATACAGGTCAAACATATTCACTTCTTGGGTAATATTAGAAAACTCGAGAACAGTTTCTATATTTTGTCTCTGTAGCATATAACCTATGATGATCCAAACAACACATCTGGACTAGATTTCCCACGCCCCTCATAAAATATCTGATTATCTAACTTTACAGGTAACAACTCAGAGCAAGTCGTTTTAAACGGGATCACAAAAATTGCTGTATGATGAGAATATTTCAAATATTAATCCCTGCAGAGCACTATATTACAAGTTAACTGATTAAATGAAATCACTCAAAATTATAGCATGCTTTGTCGCTTCCCTGTTATCCCAGGAACTGTGGAAATGTCACTGTAATTATGTTTGTGAGCTGACTGCACAGTAGTTAGTTCAAAGATTTCAAATTAATTAATATACTACCATCAAGAGGTTTAAAGAACAGGTTAACTAGCCAGTGACAAATCTGTTTGAGGCATCTACTACTCTTCCTCCTCTTGCAGGTAAATTCCCATAAATCTCTCTTCTCAATCTCCCTCAGGATCACTTTCTGTATCCTGCAGAACTAATGGGAATCCCAAACCCACATCTAACTATGTAACCTTGGACACACAAAGCCTCTAATGCTAAAAGGAGGAGAAGAGGCAGCTGGCAGGCCAGCAGGGGCTGGTCTCTGTCATGTCACGCACCATGATAAAATCATTAGCTCTCCTGGGCACTGACGCTATGGCAGTTCCTGCAGGACAACTGAAACACACTCTTAACATTTTGAAGTCTTAAACAAACTACACAATTCTTTTAAAGCATGGGGAGCCCTTGTCCAATTTGGGGATGCTAAAGGCTCCATTTATGGTACAATGGTATGACAATAGCACTGTGTTGTGTGCGAATGTATGCAGCAGGAAGCAGGAACACTGGGCTACTGCAGCTGCTGTGGACTGTGGCTTGCTCTGCACTTACATGGTCGGTGTAATCTCAGTCTAAAGGATTACTGCTGATTCCTGGCAGGCAGAGGGAATCTGTGCACAGGGGACCAGCGCCAGGGCTGTGGTCACAGACCCAAGCACTACTGATCATAGTGTCCCAGCAGGGGAACAAGGCTGGCTCGCTGGCTGAGTTACCACTAAACAGTCTCATTATCATTGTTATCGGTCTGAAATTGCACCAGTGCAAGTCTCAGAGTTTGACTCTGAATAGTTCAGTCTGGGACATCAATAGAAATCAAATTGAGGGGGGCCTGAGGGAGAGTCCGAGAGAGATGGGTGGGAAAGCAGATGTTCTGGCCCCAGAATTGTTGCATGGCTTTAATCTCCTCATCACTAATCGCTATAACTGGATTCAGTAGCACCTGCTGCTCGAAGCGCAATGTGCCAGGGAAGGACGAGAAAAGAAGAGAGAGAGACAGACAGGAGGGCCAGACAGTACAATGGAGAGCCAAGAACAGCCCGTACTAAGTATATGCTGACATGGGGTCATGCAAAAATATGCAATTCCTCATTACTTGCATGAAATTATGGCGGCCAATTATTAACAGACTTAACCTACCCTCAGCACTGCTAAACGGAGAGGGACCCACTGATAAAGCTAAAGGCTAATACCGAAATGTAGGCACTAAGCTGTAAGGCAGTTAAGCATGTCAGTCTGTGTGGGCAAGTTACTTACCTTTCTTTCGATTTTCTACAGAACCATCCTGCTTCTTATCTGTGGAAGAATGCAACACAGAGTTAGGAACATAATAGGCACAGCGAAAATGCAGACTTTTTTTTTTTTTAAGATTAAATAAACGAATTAATCACATAAGAAAATATTGATAAATGTCTCTTTATACAGTAGTTAGACCAATCATTCCTCAAATTACAGATTTAAATTAGGAGAACTCTGCCATCATACATAAGATGAGCTACAAATAGCCGATTTGGTTGGCAGAAAACAAGTCCTCTACTGTGATCCTCTGACAACAACTTCTAAAACTTGTTTGATATAAACAAAGGTCAATGCTCTTTGCATTCATACAAACCCTGCTATAACTACATTTTTCTGCTTTAATGTTTTGGGGGGGGATTGTAAAACTTTTGGTAAAGACAGAAATATCTTTGCAGACATGCTTCTTTGTGTGTCTGTGTGTACATGTTTGTGCTGAGTTTATAAGGAAAACAAGCAGAGGAGCACACTAACTTTTTTTCTGTTTCTTCTTCTCTTCCTTCTCCTTTTTCTTTTCCTCTTCATCGTCATCGTCATCTTCCCCGCCTCCGAGTAAAGTGAAGATAATTCCAGTTTGAGAGTTGACACCCACAGCAGTGACCACCATTTTCCCTGAGCCTTCCATTACATGGGTGCCTTTGAACAGAAGAAGGAAAATAAAGTGTCAGTAAAGGACATCAGGAAACAGTACCTAGGATAAATGACCTGGTCTTTGTTTCATCGTTTCCATATTACTTCGTCCAGGTTTCTGTTTAGACACTGGTGGCAGCTTTATCCCTGCCGATCCTTATTTGTTGCTTTGAATGTTTCATTTTGGTTCAGTGAAAATGTTGCGCTAGATTCCTTTGTTGAGATGGTGGTTTAGCCAGGCTTTCAAGCGGTATGCTGATCTACACACGAGAAACTAAATGCAGGTTTTCAATTGCAGGCAATAAATACAAATGAATAGTGCACTTGAGAGTACAGAAAGAATCACAGTCACTACTGCAGATACACTCCAAACCTTTAATCAACAGCCTTTAATCAAAAGCCAATTGTTAGTCTGTGTGAAATAATGGAATTCTGAGAGGCTGTAACAGTGTTGCATCTCTGGCTCTTCATTCCTCTCAAGACACGGCAAGAGCTTTGATTTTTAAAAAAAAACAAAACAAAACCCACAGAAACATCAAATATAAAAAAAAGAAAAAAAGAACACAAGCTAAAGCCGGAGTAAAAGAGCGAGACCCACGAGGCTCTGACAGCCGAGGAGTGGAAAGCATTTAAAGGTTCCTATGTTAATTAGAAGATGCTTTACTTTCATTCGTGAGAAGGGACACAGCCCGTGCTAAGGGAAATCAAAGAGCAGTAGTGAGGCAGCGCATAAAAACACAAACACACATGACTCCTGTGCCTTGGAGGTATGCCAAGAGAGAGCCAGATGAACTAAACAAAAGTGTTTCTCCCTACACACGTTTTTCGTGATAAATGGCTACAGCCATGAAGGCAACTCTGACTGCGCAAATAGTATTTAAAAGGGCGTTGGGGACATAGGATGAACACAGAAAAAAAAAATGTTGGAAATGTTGGATAGCTGATAACTTCCTGCACTGAGAGGCAAGATCAGGAGCCAATTCAGTTTCAAACATGTTTTCAACAGAACACAAGTTTCATGCTGAGCTGAATACTAACGAATATCAGACGGTCAATTATTTTCAATTAATGGATTATAACAGCTTATTTATGAATATCCAGATGATCACCTGTTCTTACTGATTTAAATAAAATTTTTGGATCATTTACTCAGTGCAATGACTATTCCAGAAAATTTCTTTTAAAAGCAGGTCAATATATTGAACAACGTAATCTATAAAAAGTCTGAAAATTCAATCTTTTCCAGTACAAACCAGTAAAAAGAGAAGGTTTTAGGTTCATGTTACCTGATAACAGCATTGGATCTTTTTCTAGTGTTTTCTTGACGTGGTCAGACTCCCCTGTGAGTGAGCTTTCATCAATCTTCAGATCATTGCCTTGGATGAAGACTCCGTCAGCAGGCAAGAGGTCACCTGAAACATTACAAAGCCAAACAAGCCTTTAATTTGGAGAAACAACAGCTTAGTAACAGTTTAAATTTATGCCTTAATCACAGGCTCTCAAAGATTCTATGACTAAGTAAGTCATGTGAAACACTTTAGTGCTTGTCTCTTCAGAGGTTAGTGGTTATGTCGGTAACGTTCTTTTCACTGGTTTATGGATTTAACACATTAGTGAGCTGGCTGTTGCGTTCCTCCCACGACCAGGAAAGCTAAACTTGAAGAGAAACCCTCATCTTGATCTGTGATGAACTAAAACTAAAAACCTTGAACCATGGATGAACTAAATGTGCAGTACTGCCTTCTTAATGGCCCATAAGTCTTAATTAAACATAGATTAAACAATATCTCAACATTCTTAACAGATTGACTTTTTTTTTTTTTTTTAAACCATCAAATAAAGGCTTATGTGTAACTGAGCTCTTACCATATTTTACTTGTGCAATGTCCCCAACCACAATCTCCGCCACAGGAATTTGAATAACTTGTCCTCCACGGACAACAGTAAATTTCTGTTCCTGCTCAATGCGGCTCTGGAGGCCTCTAAATTGCTTCTCTTTACTCCAGTCATTGAATGCTGTTACCAGCACCACACAGATAACTGACAGAAGAATGGCGGCACCCTCGATCCACCCTGCCTCCGCCTCATTTTCATCCCCACCACCACCAGCAGCTTTTCCACAGTCTGAGGGAGAACAAGGACAAAAATTAATATACAAAGCTTAAACTTAACACATCATCTCATGTCTCAGGGACAGTGAATTACACATACTGAGAAAAACAAATGTCATCACATCATTACACGTCATTGCAAGTATCACTAAATATACTTCACAAGGGATATAATTAAGACTTCAAACATAAGTAATATAATTTAGTATAAATAAAACAAAACAAATGTAATGAACAGTTGCTTACATTCTCCGTCTGCATCTGGAGGTTTATAAAACGAAAGGCATAGTGAAACTATGGCTGCCACTTCAAGGATAATCAGCGTGACATCCTGTAGTGCCTCCCACACTAACTGTAAGAAAGTTTTGGGCTTTTTGGGAGGTATTAAATTTTCCCCAAACACTGTTTTCCGCTTCTCAATATCTGCAGGCTGTCCGCTTAGACCTGGGTAGGCAAAGACAGACACACAAAAGAAAAAAAATGCAGTTAATTCATAAAATGTTAGTTTTAAACCCATCAGGGAATTTCATACATTAGAAAGAAAAAAGAAAAAAAAAGAAGGCCTTAATTATGTGTCACAAAATTGGAGCACAGATGGGTGAGTTGCTGCAGTTCACAGGGGGAGAGCGTGTCTCACTGAAGTAAGAGTCAGCGAGCTGTGCTCTCATCAGCGGGCCTCCAAAAGCATAATTTCCAAAAGGATTCAGCATTTCTGACAGGACACTGTGGAGGACACAATGCTTGCAAACAATGACACACATTCTGTGGGTATGTCAAACATTTTCACCTCTTTCAGACACGCCAGGGAATGTGAAAACTATGGTCAAATCTAATCCCCCAAAACTGCTGTTTTCAACACAATGACCAACTGACTAGGGGTTGAATCATCTATGGACTCACAGGTGCCTATACTCACACACTACTGTTCCGTTATAGTCATCTCTCTGATACATTACACGTCTGGTTGGCCTGAGAGCCATTCATCCATGTGTACAGAGAAGGAGCTTTCTGCAGCAACCCATTCAAATGCCTCCACATTCAAGGCAGAGTCAAATATTCAAAAGGGCCTTCGCACATTTGATGATGCATGACAGTTTTTCAGTTCTATTCATGCTAGCTGTGGGTGGGTGAGGGTGCAGACTGGATGGAGAGTGTGTGTGTTTACGGGAAGGAGATGGAGCAGGAATGAGGGCTGGGGAGGAGTGACTGTGTGAAACTGCTACTGATAGGCAGATGGGGGTGAGGGTGGTTGGGGGTGAGGGTGTAAAGGACCGAGACTGTTAAAGAGTGGAGATGCTGATGGCTAAATGGAAGCTGTGCTGGCAGTATCAGCGTCTTAACAGGGAAAAGGATCAGCAGGGCCAGTGCATGGAGAGAAAGACGAAACGACAGAAAAACAGACAAGCAGACCAGAGGGGTATAATAAAAACCACGACACCGCCTTGGAAACTGAGCACAGTGACAAGAGCACAGACAATCAGATACATTGTTTTTCTGCTAGCTAGACAGTCCTCCATCTCATGCTGTAAGCACAGACAGTTCAAACCGCTGATTTTGATGGGGCTTTCAATTTTATTAATTTTGGAGAGGTCAAAACTCCAGCAACACTTATAGTGTTTCGAACTTCATTGTCGGGCCAACACATTTTTGTGTGTGAACACTGAGATTAACTACTGTTTCAACAATAATGTTCTATACACTCATGTGCTTATGGAATTCTCTATTTAGATTTTACCCCCTCCCCATTTTATTTTGCTTATCCAATTCAAGGGTGTAAGGCAGTTGGAGCCTAACCCAACTGTCATAAGGTGAGGGGCAAGGTACATCCTGGGCAAGTGGCAGTCTGTTGGAGGGCTAACATAGACAGAAAGACACCCTCTTACACTTACATTCACACCTACCAATTAACCTAACCCCATGCATGTGTTTGGACCATGAAAGTTATCTGAATACCTGGAAAGCATTGCAAACTCCAGGCCCTTGTTGGGTCCTGAGTGAAAGAACAGTCAATGGACGTGTCATTTCAAAACCAAATGTCTGTTAGATTAAGAATTTAATCCCTGTAGACTCTTCTCTGGAAGAGTTTGGAAATACTTTGGATTTATTGCAAGTCACAGCTCTCGAATACTACACGTTTTACTCACATCCATCATGCAGGTACAATGAATGGACTGAAAGACCTTACATTTTGCTTCTAGGAAATGTACTCTGATCATGGAATAAACACCTTATTTAAATGAAGATGTTTTAAATAACTGGAATGTATCACGATGTAAAAGTGAAAGCGGCACACTGTTGATTTCATTTTCAGTTAACTTATGGTAGTCCCACCAATTCTAGATTTCACCAATAATCTAAAATAGATTTAATGCTAATAGAGTAGCATATAAAATATCTGAAAACAGAGGAAACATTAACACCATATCCCAAAGTAAATGCTTTTTCTGTTAAAAATATAAACCTTGATATTTGATTTGTGTGTGTCAGTTTGCTAAATGATGATATAATTGGGTTCTAAAAACATTTTTTAAAAAAGAAAAAAAAGAAAGAAAGAAAAAGCTTGAATTAAATACATTTACAGTTGATTTGTGTTTTATCCTTGCCAATTCATTATAATCAGTGAATATAGTAGAACAATGGTTGGGCTAAACTTTACTCCTGAATAAATTACTTAAATAACTACAATAAAAAGTGATTACTTCAGTGAACTGCTTCATAAAATTTCAAATTATTTCCATTGATTTCAGATGTGAGTTAATTAAAAGAGGGTCTTGCCATTTCTTCTTTCTCATTCCTGCTCACCAAGCAGGTCAATAAAAACTTGTGTAAAGAAGAAAATAATCCTGTATTACTAGTCAAATGGTTAATTGACATTACAACCTAACACATACTTTTCTAAAAGAGGTGAGAAGAATGACTCACCAGCACAACACATAAAAAAAAGCGACTGGGTTTATCCAGCAAAGCTGCCTGTTGCTGCTCCCTGGCTGTCTCTCACCGTCTCCTTTAATTCTCTGTGCCTCTAATTAAAACATGCTGACAGCCAATACCCCACTCAATTTTACACCACATTTTCCCTTTGTGTTATAGCGATAAATACAAGTGACAGAAGCCAATCAAGATGTCATCTCTCCATTTGATTCACAAACAGAAAATAGGTTGGCCTTGGCCTATTGCATCATTTTAGCCCCCAGTGCGGGTCTCGTGTCAAGCAGCTAATCATTAACCATTTAATTTGGATGCTTGTCCCAAGCTGACCCACCTGAGCACTGTCATTTTCAGTCATCAGTGAGAGGTCAAGGTAAACCTTTACCCTGTCTGTCACAATTAAATGAGATGGGAGCCACAAGAAAGCATCATTAACTCAACAAACTAAGCCAGAGAAATAATTCCAAACGTACGTTTTTATGCACACAATAGTCCAGAGTATGTGCACACAATCAAGAAAAGAGGACTTGTGATTGTTTCCTGTAATACCTTTTGTAGATTAATTTGCTAAGCAGGTGAATCAAACCTGGTGAACTGTTTTACTGTGAGTAAAATGTATAAAAAGCTTGTTTATGTTGCTGAAAGGTTAACCATCAACCTATTTACGTTAATATAATATGAAGCACATCTGAGTCCAATTAGGATAACTGGATTATGGGATTTCCATCACCTCTGCTTAAGTTAAGCCCTGTCCACATTTAACGTGCTTCATCATGATGATTAGTTGGTGGTTGACATTCCCGACTCTAGCTGAGCAGGTAACCACCTTGTCAAATCAGTTAGCAGTTTTATGCATTCTCAAGGACGAGAAAAGTAATCGAGACCTCAAACAGTATTTTATCTGTTAATATATTCCAATATAATAATATTGTATGTATAATAGTTAATATAATACTACCTACTATGAGAAGATCACATTAGAGTTTAGTTGACGGTGACAGGTGGGTTGCAAATGAAACAAGGGGAGTAATCAGGATAGTTGAGATTACAATACTGACCAAAACAATTTAACATGACTATTCATAAAGTTAAACACCATACATCGATTTTTTTAAAAAATGTCTTTTTACCGATGATTCCTTCAAGTTTAAATAAAAACGCAAAAATACAAATAAAAATACAAATAATTATAAATGATAAATAAAGAGTCAGACCCTAAATAGGGGATGTTTTTTTTTAAATGTCAAGCCTTTCTCACAAGAGAAGCAATCCATCCCTGCCAGCCTGCTTCCACTTTGGGATGTCTACGGGTGCAAGAGAGCCCCAGGCGGCAGCAAGCTTGTGTGCCTCAGGAGCCATAGGAAGAGCAACAAACAGCCAGAGCTGACAACCAGCTGTCGCACGCCGTGGAAAGATGAGCGGGTGAGAGAACCAGAGTGATCTGGACATAAAGGTCCTGCCTTTTTCTCCAGATTAGATTAATCTAAGGAAACCTTGTGAGTTTTACTTCCCGTAGATAGAGCTTGTTGACCGAAGGCCTACTTCAGCTATAATATATGCTGACAGATTAAACCTCATCAATCTTCAAACTTTAATCTCAGTTTCATGACTGCATGGCCTCTACCATTACACTGACACAATCTACCAACAGACAGAGCTAAACATCTGTTAAACCACCATCTTTATGGGAGTTCTTACTACAGCAGGTGTCTCCAGGACCGCAGTTCTCTGTGACAGCAAGTAACACCAATTCCAGGTACAGTGTAAATTTGCAGAGATAATCTTGTGTGTGAATCTAAAGTCCACTTCACACTGTTCAACAGGCAAAAACCTATTTCCACTTCCTGTAATTTTGAACACCTCTTTCTCTTATAAAAAAACCACTGAAATAAGGTTGTTTATAACAGCTCTCATAACCATCATTTTAACAATTTCTTCCAAAAGTCTTTTCAGAGAAAATCATAAGAGGGGATTTTAGGTGTTGCTACGAATATATCTGCTCTAAGACAGCGTTGATTAATAAACTGGGCATTGAGAGTCTCAAGGGGTATCGTCATCCAATTTCAGCACTAAAAAATAGAAATCTGTGGTTTTACATGTTGATGAAAGTACCATCATCACATCACTCAGGAAATTTTGAGACTACAAATAACAAAAGACACAGTGTCTAACTAGAGAGTCAATATCTCCATAGTTTTACAGAATTGGGTTGAAATGAAACAGAACTCCTGTGCACACCTTTAGTAACTAAAGCAAAACAGGAAAACAATTGTGCTCATGTATCAGTTTTCAAGCCAGAAATTACTACATGTGTATTAGCACCCTTTCTAATTTCTCTCTGAACTGAACCAAACCAAGCCTGAGAGCTGTTATAACCACTCCCAGGCAAAACGCTTTAGCATATCACTTTGAATTTAGACACGAAGACAAGATATGCAGGCTTCCTGAATTACAAAGAGAAAGACTACGACTTAACAGTCCGAACCTTGACACTGAATAAGGGGGTTTCCTGTTCAAGATGACAGATACAAATAAGCTGTCAGATTTTATAAATTAGATCAACTGGATGCATACCCTGGGACCCAAGTATCAGACAATGCGAAAATAGCAATGAACAAGGGATAACTGTGAGGATTACTGCCAATAATACTGATTTAAAGTGGCCATGACAATTTGATAGGTCTCAATATCCAAAGAAAATAAGCTACTTAGTTTGGAGAAGAAAAAAAAATGCTGTGGTTTAAGCAACTGTTATATACTGTGCATGATATCACCTACACCCATTACTGCAGCTCAACACCTTCTTGCCCCGACTGTAATAACTTCCATCTCTAAGCCAAGATGACATCACTATATGTTTTTTTTAGGCTTGACTAAGTCCCCACAAATACCAAAGAGAACAATAGCACTGTTTTTACAAGCTGAAGGGATGCTGTGAGCATTTAGTATATTTTAAAGCATATACAAGACAGAGTTTTGTTTGAAACATTATTGATATGATATCTAATTATGCTATTAGTGTGGGGGAAAAAAGAAACAGAGAAGCAAAAATGAAACGGGAGGAAGTAAATAACGATGTACAAGTGAAACCAGGTCATTAGACAGGTACGTGTATTAGTGAGATTCCTCCCTTCAATGCTCTCAGTAAGAAAATATTTTAGCAAACACACTAAAACACTTGCCACCCAAAAAGACATCAACCCTTTCTAGTTTAAATGCCTCCACCTCTTTTTTTAGTACACTACAGTACAGTAACAAATGGGTTAAGGGTTAAAATTTGTCAAAAATAATTTTTCGTGCATTGTCTGAATAAGCTTTTGGCAGTTCTCACTGTCACAATTGAGAAAGCATAATTACATCTTTTTAAACTCGCAGCACTGGCATGTTAATTACCAAAATCAATCTGAATCAGTGAATTGAAATCCAACTGAATACGGAGCTCTCTGGTGGTCTATTACGACTTATGCACAGACATGAGAAATAGCAGTCGTACTGACACGATAAATTACATTTAGCCTCATGCAAACTGAGCTTGCTTTAAAGTCTTAGATTATGCAAACTAGTTAAAGCAGAGCAAGACATTAGTGCACATTCCTAACAGCTACATTTACTCAAACTTCTTTGGATGAAAAGAGCTTGAGAAGTGGAGGATTAGCAGAGGATTGGCTTCAGAGGTTCAAATAATGACCAACCCAACTAATTAGAAATCCCTTTTCAATTGTCAGGGTCCTGTAATCTTAAATGATGGCTCAATTTCCCAAGCCAGGGAAAAATGTGCCGATTGAAACTCCAAGTATCAGAAGTCAGTAGGTGGGTGTATATCAAGTGGAATGTGGATCTAGTCAAGCTCAGTCTAGTTAAAACGTTTTTCAAAAAAACCCAAACTGCCTGAATAGAAGTTTTATTTCAATAAACTGGGCTAAAGTGACTGTTCCCTTTGAAACCTACAAGTAACTTGCTTTCAGTCTCATCGTTTTGGACAAGCTGAAAATCTTAAAAGTATTTTAAAAACAAGACTGTTGATATGCTAGACACCAATGAAGGCAAAACAAAAGAAAAAAAAACATCTGAAATGAAGGCTTAATAATGTAAACATTTTCCTAATATTCAGCTAACTTATTTATTCATTTATTAAAGTAGGAATCAATACAGTGATAGGATTTCTTTGTGATTTATAAGGAAAAATGCGAAGCTAAGGGGCCTCAACTAACCACATTCTCTCTTTTTTACAGCATACACTCAGCTGAGCAGAGGGGGAGGACAATTTACACAACAACCAATGTCACTCATGCTGAAAATATGACAGGACTCCACATTCACCAACATAACACAGCCACATGCATGTTTAGACAACTTGTGCTCCCTCAGCAGCTAAATTGCTATTCAGCAATTTTTCCTTATAGTTTAGACAATGGCCTATTGCTTTTAGTAAATCTAAAGGGCGCTAGAGAGACTGCACAGTGCACAAATGGCATCCACAGTATTATCAAAAAAAAAAAAAGAGAAAAAAAAAAAGAAAGGTTAAGGATTAAAGTCAGTTAATGGTACTTGCTCAAATAACAGTTGCTTTGCAGTGTTGTAAAGGCTTGTATTTACCACTCTCCTTTTGGTTTACTGAAGCTCAGGAGACTTTTACCTTGCACTGAGAGACTGCATACAAAGGACTGTTACAGTGAATATGTGGTGCCATTTTAATCTGGGATCAAACTGAAAATCCCCACAAATAAAGACTTCAGTCAAGGTCATACTGGTGATTAGGCAGACTGTCTATAAAGGGAAACAGACAGAAGTATCAGGGGGGGAAAAAAAGAAAGAAAAGATAGGCGCCATCAAAAGCAACCTACTTGGGTTTCACTATACCCTAAATTGAATTTTTCCCCCAATTCTTCTAATTATTAGGTTACAAATTTAGTATTGAAGAAGACAGTCACAAAAGAGGAATTCACTACTTTACTACTGAGCCTTACAGAGTCCTGTTCTGTCCCCCACATATGGGACATTGACCTGCCTGCAGACTGGTACTGTGCCCAAGCAAACAGCTGGTCTGTCTGAAACCTACACACAAAGAAAAGCACATACACACACATAGTCAGAGAGGTGAAAAGGGAGAAAAGGAGGGTGTGTGGGACATATCCACAGGCCTTGAAATAGAGCAGGACTGGCCCAGGTCAGAGCCAGTCTGCCTGGCCACCTGTCTGGTTTGTGAAAGCTTCCAAGGAAGTCATGTCAACGCATCCATAATGTGGATGACACACCTCCTAAACTATGTGTGCACCACATTGTCATTCCCAAAACTTAAACTGTCATGCTGTAAATGATCAAACTCAAATCACGTTGATTAAAAGTGTTACTATACCATCTATTGGTGATGTTTTTAACCGGTTGCAGAGTCCTTGCATATCCCCATAATATTCCGCAATTTTGGTTACTGCCTCAGCACTCCTCAGTTCCATTAACCCACGCAGTTCTTTTAGTGTGCAGCCAAACTCTCCATCATGGTTGGCCTCCACTATGGAGTTCTTCACCCCACTGTATGAGTTGTTCGCCATCTTCTTACTGCCTCCCCAGTCTATTGCAAAGTGTTCCTGCTTTGACTCAACAGCAGGGGTTTTAAAAAAAAAAAAAGGCAAAAAAAAGGGCTGTCCTGGAAATTCTTAAATCCTCAAGAGTGTGAACACAGTGACAGTTCCCATAAACAGCCAACAGGCCCTTCACAGGCAGCTGGAGTCATATGCCAGGTAAAAGGGATATTATGAAACAAGCCATTTCCCTGGGAGAGCTGAGTTCCTATTCTTTCATGGTGACTCAGGATCACCCACAGAGCCAGAGATCACCATGCATCCAGATCTGGAAGAGAAGAGCAAACACACAAAAAGAAATTTGTCAATATTCACACCAAAATGGGCCATTACATGAAGAGGGGCGGGGGGGTTCAAATGCATTTACTGATATAACGCTTTTTCTAACCAATATCTGGCCAGGAAAACATTTCATTTTCAGTATAGTGTTCTCATCAGTGCTAACAGAGTTCTAAGTATATAAACTACCAAGTTGGAGGCACGCTCTTCTGCAATTTCATTCACAAGTTTTTGTTTTTTTTTTTTTGATGTAGCATATCAAAATGTATGCTCATCAGAACAGGAAAAACTAATATTTGCATAAAAAGGAACTGAAAGCCATTAGAGAAAAACACTGGGCTGCTGAGACCAGTAGCTACATTACTAGCAGAACTGCCTCCAATCAATTGGCAAGAGATTCTGATTAGTTGTTCTTAAGTTGCAATAAAATAATTTTGTCATTAAGATAAAACTCTTGACTAGTAATGAGCACTTTTTTTCTTGTTTAAAACTTCTTGAGCATTATGTACTGGTTATCTACTGTTAACAGAGCTTCAACAACGCTTGTAGCTTTTTCACACTTTCTCACATTTTTCTCGCTTCTTGCGTGAGTTGGACTTAAGAATGAGGCATAAAGTGATTAAGAAACAAAACATATTCAAACAATAACAAAAATAATAACCATGTTAAACAATGTTAAAGCCAGAGCATGACAGTTCAACCAACTAACAGACCTCATGGACAAGCACAATAAACCACAAAACCATTTTCTACCTGCTTTTTAGTTATAATTCAAATTCATGTTTCTGTTTTTCCTATTAATACAAACTGTTCCTCATCTGAGAAATGTACAATAAATAAGGATGTTGCCTGCTGTACAGATTGTGAAAGGCAATTTTTTGAATTATGATATATAATAAAAGGTTTTGTTGTTGGTCTTCTACCCTATCTGTATTGATAAATAAACAGCAGACCCTGATACAACATAAAGTCACTGTGCCAAATATGAATGTTGTTGAAAAGACACTACAAAGTGCATATCATATCTTGAAGCCAGCAGGTCAGAAGATCCCTTTATAATGACCATAGCTTCAAGGTGGAGCAAAAAAAGATTAGCACAATTAAACCAAGTGTTTACCTTAAGTTTATTGCTTTGCACTTGACAGTATGCTCTGCCTTGTCAGCTTATTCTCCCCTGTCATTTTAGACAGAAACACTTGTTGGCAAGCTTTTACTGCACTTACAGTAAATTATTATTATAACCTGACCCTAAAGGATAGCAAAACAGTACAAACTCTTACACCCTACTGTAATAAATAAGTGCACAAAAATCAGGTAACACTTCACTTTTTGGGATAGGAGCATAAACCCCCTTGTCTTTAAAGTCATTCCAGCCAAATTTGTAAAATTAGGAATTTTACAGAGACCTGCTGTAAACAAAATGGCATTACTTCAATATTTTATCCAAATCAACAGCCTTTGATCATCAAATTCTAATCAGTCTATACTTGAGTCCAAGTGAACATTTAAGGAAGAATTCCTGGGCTCATGGGATCAGACATGTGGACAAAGTGAATGCATAATGACATCTTGCTTGCAACACCAGAAATCCTGCTACTGTGTTGTAAGCTTGAACATAAACAGCACTTTAACATTGATGAGAGGGATGTGGAACAGTCCTTCCGATCCATAAGAGTAAAAAGTCTCATGGACCTGATAAATCTTGCACTCAAGAACTAAATCTTTAATTTCATTCCATTAAAAAAAAAAAAAAGTCCCCCCTGGAGCTCAGGTTTGGCATATTTGCATATATCATGTGGAGCATCCCTTCCCTTCCACTGCTATCAGGATTAAAGTGCATAAAAATACATATTGTTATATAAAACTGATTTAAATGGGACAATAATGTGGACATTTGGAAAAAATAAGAACAAACTAAGAATCCTTCAGTGCGAACGGAAAGGTGACCGCTCCATAGCTACGTAACGCTGACTCATTATTTTCATGGTCACTGTAGTCAGTCTTTTAAGGCAGTAGAATTTTGGTTCAGATGACACTGTATCATTATGCATTCTTATTTGACTGCATTGTCAACTGCATACATAATGAAATATCTGCAATAATACTGGTATAAATTTTTACGTGATCTAAAAGTGTAATATCGCAATATCATTGCTGTAGTTTATGGCCCCTAGTCCTTGTCTAGGTCATGTTTGAGAGCAAGAGCCACGTGTCACCTCCCATGATGACTTAGTATCTAAAAAGGGAGCTCCTTCAACTTCTAAAAAACTACAGTGCTTTGCAAAATATACAAGAAAACTGTTCCTGCTAAAGGTGGAAACGGCAAACTTGTTTCACCACTGGAAACAAAAGCACACCTTTGAGCACAACCTGGCTATGAAGTAGGAGATATGAGCAGCTGGTGATGTAAAGTAAACAAAAGACTCCACCGAGCATTGCTGGAGCACTCACTAGTTGCACTCCATTTGACAGAAATAGCATCAGTGGATAGAAATTACTGATGTGGTTACACGGTGGAAAAGCAGCTGGTTAAGGTACAAAATATTTTTCAGTTTTATTAATTGACAATATTGTGCAGCTTACGATGAGATATAAGGTAAAGTTACTTTAACTATTGTTAATTTAAAGTGTTAAGGAGTTATTTTATATTTTTACTTAATCTTTCCAGAGAAAACACTACTTAGTATACTACTTACGTCTGACTTATGCTGTGTCACTACTACTGCACTATACTGCTGCTGGCACCTTGTTTCAATAGATTCATACTTCAAATTAGCAAAAGTGTCATGCATGGTGTGTCTCACTGGAAATCGAGGATGACTTATAAATGCGTACAAGATGCAATCATCAATAAAATATTGTTCAGTATTTATTTTTCTAGATTACCCAAAATATCGTTATGGCAAATTTTCTTAGAATATTGTGATAATACAATTTTGAGTCTATATCGCCCTACCCTGTTCAGCGGTTTTAATCTGCAATTACAAAACAGTTAAAACCAGCAATAGATTTATTAGAGGAATCCACATTTTTACCTTCTTGCAGGTACCTGCAGGATCAAGGCAATCTTTGTGTAAACCACCCCAGGGGTCCCCAATTCAAGTGATGTTGAATCCCAGGGCTAAAACCCAGGGCTGGCGATGTGAAGTAGGACTCTTTAAATCCAATATATTGTGGAGTACAACTCAAGTAAAAAAAATAAATTTTTTTTAAAACTCAAGTAAAGGGTTAGGGTTAAATTGCATTTAGGAAGAGTACCTAAACTTATTTACTTCCCCCTACTATATAGGGCAGCTTCTGCAGTTCACATGACCACAATATAAAGGCAACAAATACAAATCACTTTTGGCATTTATAGACTTGAAAGTAGGCTGAAGATTGATGTGCCCCCCCCCCCCCCCCACAAAAAAAAGCCGG
>VUQG01001518.1:9829-36309 GCA_015106755.1 Etia nguti | reverse complement strand
GGCATGGTTAAGTCCCATTTATAATACATGGACATGACAGCTCTGAGCAGCATTTCATACAGTATAAAATACAGTATAAAAATTACAATCAAAACAGACAAAATGTGGATGTGACTGTTAAGCGGTGCCCGTCCTTTTTTTGTAAAGAGGAATGATAATTCACGTACTGGAAAATGTGGAGCAAATTAGCAGTGTTAATCAGTTATGCTGTTGGCTCGAAGCTGTGACGCTTAGACAGCTTTCTGTGCAGGCCTGTCATTCTCACAGGAAAAGAGGAGAGGTGGCTCTCCAGAGTGCCTCTGACGGCCAGTCAAACCTTCTGCCGCTAACGCTCACACAGGATACGACAGTATCTCTGCCAATCGCCACCAATATGCTTTCACTGGCAGTCGGGTCATTCAAGTTCTGAAAAATCGCACACACAGCGAGAGATACAAATGTGCTTGTCCACAAACTCACACCCTCTGTGCAGCGTCACACATACTCACATTCTCATCATTAGCCATGATGACTGGTTTCAATGTGCCAAGCCCTAAGTGTCACTGTAAACACGCAGATGGAAAGACAGAGGGTGACAAGACTCCAAAAAAAAAAGACTGTTAAAAAGTGGTATGCAGATTCAGCTGGCTTCAAATTTTCATCAAAGAAGTCCACCGCTCTGCAAGTCAATTTCCATACTACTCAGCTTCAGAAATATTTTTTTTTAAAATTGTTAATGCTGCATAAAATTTCAATGCCGGCTCATGTTATCACACAAACCTTGAATATTTCAAAATGTTCCTCCTGTCATCAACAGAGCAGAGGAAAGGCAAAACAGTGAAAATGATAAAAAATGAAAACCATTTCTCTCTGCCTCTGACACTTTTTATAAAGACTTGTTTGTTGACTTTTTTTTGCTATGTTCGCCGGTAGCACTGATGTTCCTCGGCAGTGCTGATGTTATTGTGCCTTCGCCTGTGTCTAAAGAAGAGGACTCCTTATCTCTCTGTGAAGTCAGCCACAATAGGCCACGTCTGGCTGCAGCAACGCAGAAGTTGACAGAGACTGATGCCACATCATTAAGGAATATTAGTGGGTTCTGTCGAGCAGACCGGGCTTCCAGAGGCCCCAGGAAGAGTTCAATAAGAAAGACAACACATAGGGAGCAGCGGGCCCTCAGAGGAGCTCGATAAGACACAACACACCAGAAAGCTCTTACAGTTCAATAGGACTCTGAGAGTCCAGTCAGATGCAGAAAAAAGCAGACCCTAACTGCTACTGTTAAGTTAGTAACTCGGGGAGGTTTTCTATCCCTATGAGACAGAAGGGGAAAAGAAATGGATGAGTGCATCTGCAGAGGACAACACGTACCCAATTAATCCGTCACCTGCTTTGATGACACATACTTTACTCCTATATGCCTCTATACTCCTGTATACCAGGGCAGGCACCGCATCACGCAAACAGATCAAAATGTATCATCTGTATGAGCCAAAACCAATACTGAAGCTTTATGTTTTGCTGTTGAATTTTCTTTGAATTTCTGCACTTTTCATTCAGTGAGTGCACATTGACGGTCAGATCACAGCTGAGCAGCCATGACCAAACATGGCAGGTCTGTCAGCTTTTGAATTTTTGCACATAAAGCAGCATAAGGCTGAGAAAAACATTTTTTTGGTGTAGGGCTGTGCTGATGGATGATGACCTTGGAGACCTGAGATCTGAGTGATTGTCAATAGCTCGAGAATCAAGGCGATTTTAGCTCGCTTTCAGAATAATCCATCAAATCAATATCAGCATTAACAATTCATGTTCGGTTTAATCTGCCTCACTATTGTGTAACATAAGCATCTTTGCATAAAACTGACACACAACTTTAGGTCGCACCTTTGCCCCTTTTGAAATCAAGGTGTGCGCCTGCTAAGTTGATTTTAAATGTGTGCTTAAGGTAACTGTGTTTGCAGGGATGCTACTTCATGTCCTCCTCACAACTTTTCATGTCAGCAAAAGACTCACAACCTATGTGTGGAGAAGTACCACTCTGTACCTGTGTGGGCACAGTGCATAGTGGAGGAGAGACAGACGCCTACTCACGTACAATAACATTACATGTACTCAGGACTGTGGACTGGTGCTTTTCTTACTCATTCAAGTGCTTTACACTACATCCACAGCTACCTTCTTCACACATGTTGATCATATGTTTATTTTATGCACTCAGGCATAAAACCCCCCCACTAAAGACATCTCCTCTGGGGCCAAATGATAAGCAGCATTCTACTCCATTTTAAGCGCTCAAATCTATTTTTACAACAAGTCTCATTCCCCCAGTGACACACACATTCATCGTTGCTTTTCACATGCACTCACACACTCATGGGTGCACTGGGAGCAACATGGGGTTCAGTATCTTGCCCAAGATCCACTGATCCACCTGTAGACAACCTGCTCTACCACCTGATCCCCAGCCATTCCCAAAATTAAAGCTTATTTAAGGTGGCCTTGTGGACTAACAACAACAACATCCTCTGTGTTAAAAAATGTAGGGACTATCCAGTGCAGTTAAATACCAGTATCTATGGTGTCTTTACGTGGCATGGCTAAACTTCAAATCTGTAAAGACTCCATTAATACTAAATGCTAAGGTGTCATTCACTCCATCCTTTACAGGAGAGGCTTTGATGACCCATCATAAAAATGCCCAACCACACTCTGCACACTGCAACATGCATCTGTAGTCAGAGTCAGCACACTGAGCTGGCCCCTCTAACATCTACCAAGAATGGAAAAATATTCCACTTTTCAAAACTACAGCAACCAGCTCTGTGAAAGCTTGTGTATTGTTAAAAAAAAAACAAACGAAAAAAAGGTAAACATCCCCCACCCAAATTTGTTTAAAATGTCAGTGTCTTTACCTACAATTACCTCGTAGAGAAGTTTCTCAAAGCAGTGGTGGGGGCGTGCATATGAATGTTTAGTTAATGTTATTCCCCAAATTTAAGTGTACTTGTTTCATTTCAGCTTAGTGAAAGTGTCTGTGTACTGCATTTTGATGTCATTTACGGTCGCACAAGTTCCTCTCCCCTCGCTTTAGATGTGTGTTGAGAAGGGCGGAGCTGAGCAGACACCACACAATCTAATAGCTCTCCGACTTCAATCAAACTCAATTTTCACTTTTATAGAAGGCAAAATCAGGGAAGCTGCATAAACTGCTCCTCTGGCTAGTGTGTGTGTGTGTTTGTCTTCCTGCAAACAGTGAATGTTTTGCTTGCAAAAAATTGAAAACGAGCCCACATTTTGTTTCAAAACTACAATATAATTTTGTCATTTATTTGTTGTCTTTATACTTTTTTCATTAAAACATTGAAGGCAATGATTTGCAAATCATTGCTTCCTGTTTTTATTTACACTTTACACATCGTGCCAATTTGGTCGTGGACGGGTTTGTGGGGCTTGTTTGAAAGCGGCTTTAGAAATGTTGGCGAAAAACAGCTGCTCCACACATGAAATGCTTTCAATGAATGTTAAAATAGTGACAGAGGTGCAAATGAGCCTGGGTCAGCCACAAAGTGTCACAGCCAGATATTGTGGGCATTGGGTAGAGGCGGGGGAAAAAAAGAACGAAAAATAAACATCTGAGTACAGCTTCAGAGGCAATCCAGGGTGCCAGTCCCAACACAAAGTAAATCAGAGCAGACTCCATCCGGGCACCAATCATCTGAGACTAAGGCTGGGCTAAATATTTACATAAACCCCATGGGGAGAGTTTGAGACCGGAGCAAGAAAGAAACAGAAGGATGAAATGCGGCGGGGTGGTCGGGGGTGAGGGTGTGCTGGCTTCTGTAACATTATCAGAGGGATTGTCATCCAGTGATACAAACAGGTTTAAACAAAGGGAAACAACATTTGCATGCACACAACCAAAGCCACACACACGTGAACAAACAGCCCACAGAGACAGGACTTTGCATACGCTTAGCCTCGCTTAATCTCCGTGCTGACATAGCCTATTCACCTGCAGGTACAGTCTCATACAAATGTCATCAGTCTATTTAAATTCGCCATCTTTCCCCACATTTTAGTTGTACGCGAAGTGATAACGATCAAATAGAGCATACTCGTGTCACATTTTACAAGATACCGAGGTCCCCAAAGTGATTGCACTTGTAGTGATTTAAAAATCTGGGTCATAATTTACTAGTCATTATAGCTCAACCATCCCAGAGTAAAACACACTTTAAAAGAAGTGTCGCACAACTTAATTAATTTTTTTTTAAAAAGGGGAAAAGAAGATTTAAAAAATGACTCTTTAAAAAACAATGCATGCCAATACTGTATGTGGGGGGTGTGAGGGGATGTTCACTACACTGAAGCACAGACCAACAAGCAAATCTGACCAACTGGACAGATGGAGCCCACAGCAATCTTTTAACTGCCAGGTTTTGTATGAATTCATTAATTAGCCCTGTCAACACAACCAAAGGGTCATGCAGAAGTGGTGTGTGATCCCAGAATTGTTCGCTGAAAACCAGCCAGCCGCTTGGCAAATATCGGACTGAGGGATTCATAGTAAGTGACTTGTTGGAGCGGGGAAGGACGAAGTTAAATGTGGGGCAGCCTCACCCCTGCTCCTCTCCTCCCTTCCATCCTGCCTCAGTCAGGGTATTTGTCTTTTAGACAGAGATAAACTGCAGCCTTTTTATTAACTTGCTGATGGTAGGGAATTGTTTTTTTCCATCCACTAGGTTTTCTCAAATAGACAGCAGCAAAAATATCCTCCCTATAATTCTTCCATCGCCCATTTCTCTTATTTTCTTGACTTCCTCAGCCCCCTCCCCATCAACACCCCCTATTCAATAGTTTAGGCGGCACTAAAACTGCCTGCATATTGTCACAGTAATGTCTCTGTCAGGGGCTGCTGTATATCACACATACAATCATCCAAATTTCATCTCCCATCCCATCGCATTAACTCACAGCAGTAGCAAATAACGTGTGATGAGTGTCAGCCTGTGCGGGAGCATGTGTGAGCATGTACCTTACTTTGGGCGGCATGCGTGCTTCATTTTGTGTGTGAATCTAGATGTTGCGGTGTATATACATGTTGGTTTAATTTGTGTTTGAGTGGCTGTGTTTTCACTGCGTGTGTGTTTGAGTGGCCACGGCGGTCCTCTTGATGAGGAGACAGAGCCCCAGGGGGCTTTTCTTTCTGTATTGTCTCCTCCACTTCCTCCTCATTTGACTAATTACTGCGCAACTTCCACGCCACTGATGAAGCCTGGCAGCTGTCCATCAGTCTGTTAGTTTGACTTGTTTTAAACCATTGATACGAAGGGTTCGCTGGAAAATGTCCTTTGACAGGAACTAGACTTCTCTCAGCATGTTTTTCAGCACATCCACAAATACTGTAGCAAAGATAGCAGTTTTGGTTCATTATGTTTTTAAATAATCAATGTCCAATTGCATTATTTTTGGTTTGCAGTTCACTGCTCATGCTAATGTTCTTAGGTAATCTGTGACACAAAATATAGGCACCACTGCTTTTACATGCAATCTGTCTGTTTCTGTCTGTTTGCTCATATCTATACAGCATCTTTTACACCAAAGCCAAATCTGTCCTACGCTGCATAAACTGCTCCTCCGGTCTCTGGCCATCTCTGCCGAGCTTTAGTGTTAGATTTTAACCTGGAGTGACTATCCATTTCCACCGCGCTGGACTATACGTATTAAAAAAATACTACCTTCCTGGCAGCGTTACTGCTCTTGTCAGCTCTTTAAATAAGACGAGTTAACCTAAATCTCCCCTGCTAAGTTCTCCCTTGTAAAACATGAGTAAATATGAGATGAATAATGAGCTAAGAGTAAGCAACTCGCACAGCCAGAGACAGCCAAGCATGGATCAGCTATAATTTGGAGATAAGGCTTCATAGAGGTATTAGAGCAGCAGAGGTCAATGAGGAGCTATTATATAATTCAAATGGCTTAAAAGATGCACAGCCGTGGAATTCAGTATTCATTATTATAAAATACAGATGATATGTCACACAGGGTAACCTTGCAAAAGAATAAAAAATCAGCATCTTAGAAATGTTTATTACTGAGTCATTTTCTATGATTTTAGTCTGATTTCAAAATAAATGTTCATTTTTAAGAGCTTTTCAGAATAGTTGCAAGGATGCAGGGTTCTAAAATCAAGCACATTTATTCTTTGCCCTCTTTTAGACTTCAGAAGCTGATGCCTCAGCTGACACGTGCATATGCATCTAATGGGGAGCTAGAGGTTGCGGCTTTTAAATTGCTACAGTTAATGTACATCTGCAAGCTGCTTTGCAACCCTCCTCTTACACCTGAATTACATTTATGAACCTCTGCCAAAAAATGCATTAGCATGTGGAGCAATTTGGTGTTCTCTGTCTTCCTCGAGAACGCTGAAACATGTAAGAGGGAGCAGTAAGGAAATTGCACCACCAGCCTTACAATTAACAGGCGACCCAGTTAACCACCTGAAATACATCTGCCTTATCCTAGCAGCAATCTGGCACATTTCATCTTGCATTTCATCTTGTTTTAAAGCTTTTACCACGAACAAATGGAATTATCCCATCCATCTGTTGTTGTGCTCTGAGAAAAATATATTTTTGGCAAAATCTGAGGATTAATGTTTTATGCAGTGAACTTCTTGATTTAAGCCAGGGTACTCAACATGTTTTTGTCATTGGATGAAAAGAAAATCCTTAATAAGCTTTCAGCATATTGTTGGTTGTCTGAAAGGTAACTGAACCTTCTTTTTACCCCTTTAGCCTTAAAAATCTGAAATAATAATAATTTAAAAAAATCAAGTTCAGACCAGGAAATGGGCCAAGCACAGGTCAGACTAAATCAGAGCAATATAAAGAAGAATAAAGAGAATAAAAATCCACACTGGAATCAAGATGGATTAAGGAGACAACTCTAACCTCACTGAGCAGAGTTTGAAAACCCCTGGTAGCCAGAAATCAGGATTGACTTACTTTCACTGCATACGAGCCACAGCATATGTAAGTCCTCATCTGGTGGGAGGAGCTTAAGAGACCTTGCCATTTCTAGATTTCTGCCTACTGAAGCTTAAAACACATCTCTTGGTGCTGGCTTTGAATTAGCTACCAAATTTATATCAAATGGTTGGCAAGTTAAGTTTAGCGTTTGACTCTGCAGGCCCGGCGCCTACCTGAGTGACAGTCACTATGACAGCCATTTTATTCCGGCCAACTTATCTGCCTTACCACAGGCAGAAGAGAGCAGAGAGGGAGAAATCCAAAGACAATTTAAACTCACAGTGCAGATTACATTTCAAACCTCCCAGACTGAATATTTAACCCTCTTGCCTTTCGATAAGTGATAGGGGGATTTTCACTGACTCAGGAACTCATTTTAACCTCCCCTCTGAGAGACATGGCTGCAGAAACGTCCTATAGGCTTGCCCTTGGTGACGGCCAAACCTCTTCCTCCCTCCTTCCCGCTGTGTGACGCTAACAGTGGCTGTCTGCTGGGCCTGATAGAGAGTGGCTCCATGCTAAGTCATTACACATGGAGCACAGCCTAATTACACACAGACGGCCCCCATGTAACCTGCCAACAGGGTTACTGCTCTTAGAAGTGACTGCATTAAGTGTACGATGATGCAAACCCTCGTGGAGAGATAAGGGACGGCTGGGATGTCTTCGGGTGGAGGTGGGGTTGGGGGCCCTTAACAACCCTCCATATCTAACCTGCAGAGATGTCAGAGTCGCATCCAGCCCTGTTCGCTCCCTCAGCAACTCGCAGCCCTAACAGGTTTGCAGTGACACACTAAACTGGACAAGCTCTCAGCGGAAGGCAGATAGTTCTCCATATTGAACATCACAGGGCCACTTTTACAGCATGCCAATTCCTGCCAAACTGGCTGTTTCCATGGAAACGTAGCACTTAATGACCGATAACAGAGAACGACCTGGGAAAAAAGGGAGTTGAGAGCAAGCGAGAAAGAGAAAGCCACTGACAGAGAGAGATGGCGAGAGAAAGACGGAGATCTTGTGGAACAAAAGAAGCAATTTAGTATCGGAGGACAGCGTGAAGCCTGATTATGTCGTCAGTGTAAATGATCATTAATTTCCTTCTGTCCAGCTGGGCCAGATTAATGCCTACCCATTCTGCAGTGTAGAAAGAGAGCCTGGGCTCAACCATTTCATGGGACACCCCTACGACAGCAAGCGTGGCCTTAAAAAGATCTGTGGTTTGACCACACCGGCACCTATAATTGGATATACGTGGGTAGTGGATACTGTCACTCTGTCAGTTTGTCTATTGTTTTTAATTCTCATTACTCTGGCAATGAAAACTGACCATCACCACAAAGTAAAACCAGAAAATAAATAAATAATAATAATAATAGTTAATGAGAATAGTTAAAGGCTCTGAGACTTTTAGAAGATCAAAAATGCAAATGTAGCAGTTCCTTGCATTGTCATATTTGTGAACTCTACTTCAGTTTCAACTATTTAGCTTAACCCAAATTCAGTTCTTTATCATTTCCATTCTCTTAATCTACAATGTGCCCCACCCAGCGAGACTCAATTTATCTAAGAGCAGAAAAAGAAGATGAGATTCTGCATTTTGCACTACAGACCTGATTCCATACACTCCATAATATTTTTCCATGTTGTTTTGAAGTCGGCCCCTAGTGGTTATTCCCATTAAAACAATGGTTTCAATTTGCTATATCGCAGCATACATGAGGAATTAGGACATCCAGTGCATGACTAAACTGATAACCAGAGACCCTGTATGTTAAATGAACCATTATTATAATATTCTGTGCATTTTTACACTAAGCTATCAGGCCTGTAGTGATAACCTGTTAGTGTGATGTTAATATCTAAATATTTGACACAACATTTAGAGGTCAGATGTAAAATCTCACACATGAGCACCAATCACATCACACTCACACACACACCCCATGCACCTTAATGTCTCTCTACAGAGCTTAGTCGGTGGTTTCCACATAACTGGATCTGATCCCTCTCAACAGAAGCAGCACACTGTTTGGCTGCTGAAAGCCCACACTTTCACTCCTCTTTGCATGAGCTGATCTGATTATTCATAAAGCAAGCAATTACACATCCATTAAAACTGCAAATACAAAATCCAGGATCGAAAAAAGTTTCACGTGAATTAGGTTCATTTCCAAAAACATCCGCAACCTGTGAGACAAAATGCATTTAAAAATCATTGTTGACTGAAATCCTATTGAAATTTTAGACCCTCAGAACCTGAGGACAAAACTGTGGCCATAAACTAAAAAGCTTTAAACGTCTCCATTATTGAGTAAGTGTGCCTCCAAAAGACACTGCCAATCTCGTATGAACAAACTGTAGTATTTCCTCAGCTAAAAGCCAGTCGTCAACTAAAAGCTGGCTCTCCAATAATGGCACGGGGTGTGGTCAACAGCCTGGTAATGGACCTGTAAGGTGTTTGCCAACCACGATTAAATCGTAAAAATAGGTACTAATTTCCAGGCACCAAACCAGTGAAACAGGATGGTACTAGATTACTGGCATTAATTAAAGTGTATACCAGTCATACTGCATGTAATGTATGTGCATTTCTGCTATGAAAACTCTATTTCCAATACTTCTTGTTCTTTCTTTACTTTTGATTCACTTACTCTGATACATTTTGCTTTTCCCTTTCTTTATCTTTTTCTTTATCTTTATCTATAGTTTCACATGTACAATCAGAATGTGGAATTGCTGAAAATTTAGAACGAATGATTAAATATACAAGACCAAAATAAAGCATTTTACTGTAGGCTCAACAGAAAGACTTAGAAACAAACTAGTACTGATTAATTAAAACAACTGTACAATGAATACAGTGAGCCTGAATGTTTACTCGGGAACAGGCAGGACCTTTAGTACATGGCAAACCCTTTTTGGGAAAACTCTCATAAGAGGTAACATCCAAAGCTTTTAGCTTTCTTTTGTTATCCTGAAAATTCTGACTCCAAACCATTTTTTGGAGCCAACATCGCTTGCCATATTCCTTCCAAAGGAAACTCAATTTTGACAATTTAGAACAACAAATTCAGAGAGTCAGAGAGACGGCTTCAATTCCCCCGAAGTTGTGTGGCACAAACGGAGACAACATTCAAGAAAGAGCTGTCGATCAGCATTTGTACAAAGCGTGTGACTGTGCAACAATCAATGCCTTGAACACGAGGGCTGCTCTTTGAAAAGCTCTACAAACACACTATTAAAATAGAGATCAATGCAGGGCCTTCCTTACTATGTTATCATACGACACAGACACGCATGCTGGGTCCTAACGACTGCTTTGTACTCCTAAAAACCAAACAAAAACACATTTAACACAACCTTTCGGGATCAAGGCTAAGACCCTGAGTAATGAGCATGCGGTCTGTAACGGTGCCACTCCTTTTATCTCACAGCTGAACACTGCTAACGGATTCGATTCAAAAAAGACTTTTCACAAGACCAAGTGCAGAGAATTACTCCCAATGTCAAAATAATCCAAAATAATCCAGGTCACCTTAAAATAAACCTGAATTTCAGTCTAAAACAATCAGTTTTGAAAGTCACAACCTATTTTCGTTCTCACTCATAGCATCAAAATGAATATCTCCGGAACAGAATATATCATAGTTTGTTATCATAAAGATTATTTATAAAAACGAACCTTGGCTCTCGCTATGTCATCTATATTACATGATAAACTGCAGCTAAATGTCTGATTTCCTGCAGCAAGGCACAGAGCTGTGGAGATATACTGAAGAAAGATGTCACTGTTTCATCATTTATGTCTCATATGTATGCTCGAGTGTTTGTGTGTGGCAGAAATATTTGATGCAGAGCGACTGTGAACCAGCCTGACTGATGGCTGAAAAGAATGATCCTCTTTAGAGCCAGAAAGTTTACGCTTTGGTGCACAAATTTGCAAAGCTACAGTACAAAGGAAAATGTTTCATAAAATGCTCATTCTTCAAGCTGTAAGTTTCAATTTCCACTTTAGTGGCTCTGTCATTGTGGAGTCTTTAAGTCTGTGAAGAAAAAGGCGAGCACAAGAGTCTGACCAAGACCGTGTATTTTTTTTTTTCTTTTATATGAGTTATCTGAGTATTATAAGCAGAATGTGGCCTTTTAAATCTCTAGTTCGACGATAACTTGTGGAGGTACTTTTACCTGCACAGCAATCATATAAAGTCTATTTTAAATAAATTGACTTATTTATTGTAACCTTTATTTAGTGTGATGTTTCAGCTTAGTTTAGTTTATAAATGAGCCCCTTCAAAGCATTGCATTAATCATGATCCATATTGATGATTGATTGGCCAATGAATCATTTGTTTAGATAGCACAACGGAGAGTAGCTAGGAGAGGGAGGAGAGAGCGTGTGAAGACATGCAGCAAAGGCCCGTCTGTTTGAGCCAAACCCGGGCCGCTGCATTTGGCTCTTGTGGGATATGCACCTTCTCACACCGTTAGCTAAACTGGTGCCCTCAGTTAATTGTTTTGTCTCAAATTGTCACTGACTAAAGTCACAAGCAATAACACCATATTCAGGTTAAAAACTAAATAACACTTTTTTTAGGGTTAAATTAAACTAAACTATTGAAGTACGGTCACTATTTCTGCCTTTCTGTTCTACTTCAGTTTGACATATTAGAAATTATTTAGCTTCTTGATATTCTTTACTTATCTGTTTCAGAAAGCCTCATGGTGAACT
Organism: Etia nguti; assembly: GCA_015106755.1. Taxonomy (NCBI): domain Eukaryota; kingdom Metazoa; phylum Chordata; class Actinopteri; order Cichliformes; family Cichlidae; genus Etia; species Etia nguti. Next base: position 24,567 of record VUQG01001518.1, on the reverse strand, counting down.
GGACTATTGTGTTCGCAAACCCCTACTACCCCATAACATAGTACCATTTTCAAATTCAAATGAATGTATTCGTGGAATAATTATTACAACAATCCATGCATTTTCTGCTAATCCAGTTCAGTCGGGCTGGAGCCTGTTCCAGCTGTCATAGAGTGAGAGGCAGGCTACACCACAGTGAGACAGACAGCCTCTCATACTTTCACTTACAGTAAGTTCACAATCACCACCTAACATACATGTCTTTGGACTGCGAAGGAAAACATGCTAACTACACACAGGCAGCTGGTGGACTCAAACCCATGACGACATAAAGTTTTGCAAAATCACACACTGCATGAATACATCTTAAAATCTCAAGTTTTTACAGCGTAAAGCCAAAAAATCAATCCACTCCTGCTCCAATCATACAGGTAAAGATAATAAAATACACCATTTTAGTATTTAATGCTTCAAGGTCATAGGTCAGCGTGTTGTTAGAAAAGCAGGCGGATGTCAGCATGCTGTAATAAAAACATCATTAAACATCAAAGTTTTAGTAGAGCCTTTGCCCTTCGGGGCGGAGTTGCTCTCTGAGTGCTCTTGTTCCCACTGTCGCCAAGTGCTTGCTCACGGAGGGGGGTGTCTGATTGTTGGGGTTTGCTCTGTATTACTGTAGGATCTTTACCTTATAATATAAACCACCTTGAGGCAACTGTTGTGATTTGGCGCTATATAAGTAAAACTGAACTGAACTGAATCAGTGCTAAGCACCATCCCACCTACTGTTATTATGTGACTTGAAATGGATTTTTAATGGCCTGAACATAGTTTAACCATTTAGCAAGTAAATCTCTCCCCCCCAAATAATGCATTTTTTCAGCTGTTTCGCAGTAAAAGCTATATTAAAGTGTGCCGTATACAAAAAGAGAGGTGCACAGTTGACCTCAGCCTTGCCTATCAACTCACACAGAGGCTGTATAGTTGAGTCACAAAGAGAACTGTGACTAAAAGCTGCTAATTTGAGTGCAGCAGTCCACTACATACAGAGAGACTAGCTGTGTTAGACACATGCCTTTTGAGACACCAGCCAACTGTATTTTAATGGCATGAGAGCCATAGAAAGAAGTGACTAAGAGCCAGTTTGAAAATAGACATGTAGACGTTGGTATGGCGAAATGGGAGTGACTAAACCCCAGAGTGAGTCTGGACCATGGAGCTGGTGTGCAGCTTGCATGTCCGCATGTCATTAGCTCATATCTTCTGGTCTCGTTGGCAGTGCTCAAACGCTAAGGTGTCCCAGCAGAAGGCTGAACTACCCCACGCATTTAACAGTGAATTTAACATTACGGACCCCAGAGGCCATACGGGGTTTTCATCACTAGGATTTCATCACACACACACAAAAAACACCATTCTGGTGAACAAAAAGGGATTTCATTCTCAGTGTTCATGCTTCCAGATTCTCTCCTCATGTACACAAACTCAGATCTAAGCTCCACCCAGGCACATATATAAACGCATGCTTCACTACACTTTTTTTTTTTTAAATTATCCTTGTGTCTGTATTATATGACGAAGCTCAATCAGTCCTGGATGGACTATTCATCCTCCTCATTTGACACTAAATCCTACCCAATAACAAACAGCTTCATCCCTTTTCTCGCTCTGCAGACCATCTTTATCTGGAACAGCTACAAACACACATGCACGCACGCACAATCTACAAATGCACCTAGATCAGTTGAGCTGAGTGCAGCTGAATAATTCATATCAGGAAAAATTTACAACAAGCCTTCATTATGAGCAGGGACAAATGCTTGTTTTGTATGGTACAAGAACTATGAGACAGCCCTTCAAAAAAAATGCCACCCTATACGCAGTGACCCATTACCATATTATTGGCATGCAGAAATAAATTACACCAGAAATCAGCCTGAAATTAACTCCGCAAAGCTGTAATAGCTTTTTGCATTCAAGAAAAACACAACATGACACACGGGAGCCTCAAACTAATGAATGGCATTGGATATAAAGCAAATGGCCTCAAAACAGGCCAATGGAAGAGGTAACAAGTTGTGCTTCTGGTCATCTCCTCTTTTAGATATCAGAATTAACTTTAAAGGTATAATGTGCAACACTTTCATTTAAAAAAAACCAACTAAACAGACCGATACAAAAATAGTCCCTCTCAGCCATTACTCACAACCCACTCAAAGTGCGTATGCATATTCATCTAACGAGACCCTTCCTTCTGCCTCTGCTGTCTCCTTTCTCTCTTATTTTGCTCTGTTTTGGACATTGCTGGGCTGCAACCTTTGCTGAGAGGTTGTGTAACACCAGGCGGCAACAATGTCCAGGCTGTGAGGGCAGAACAAGTAGAAAACACCGCAACCAGGTTACACATGAGCCCATATATAAAACAATCCATTTCAATCACCAGCATTGATTGAAAAAATAAGTTTGATTATACAGAAGCTTTTGAGAATACTGCTCACAGTATTTACCACCTCAGTAAACAATTCCCCTGTAAGTTTAGGATCTCGTTTTCTACGTTAAAGTCTTAACTACAACACAATGTTTATATTTTTCTAAATTATGTTTCCATGTAGAACAGAACAGGTGACACAGCAGGGTCAGCTTCGTGACTGGCAAGCTGCTACCTTACATGTTAGACGCCGACAACCAAAGTGTTCAAATGGACTTACGGCTGGTTAAGTATATTTTTTTGCGTACAGTCTCTGGTTACATGACTGTCTCTGTCACTGCAGTGCTCTCTGCCTGTGTCATGAATGTATAAAGAGCTGCGTGGCCGCTTGCTTGATGCTGATTGCACATACTTACAGAGCAGAGAAGCCACAGTGGACAGGATGACGGCGAGCGCCTCGCCCGCATTCACACAAAATCCGGCAATGCGAAGCCTCGCTGCAGGCCAGTGCGAAGGTTTGCAGAGGTGTGGGTGTTTGTATTTCTGTTTTAGAACGTAGCCACTCTCAAACGAGCAGAAAATTGTTTAATTCTCTGATTCACTGCTTTGTTCTCCTTAATGCCGTTGCTTCCAGTCATTCACTCTTTCATTTGTTCAATCACTCCTCGGTGAGCTGTGGAGCGCAGACCTGTACTACGAAGCAGGATCTTGTTTTACATTTCTGTACTATGAATGTGGTTCAGTTCTTGGCGGGGTACATCACCGTGGTAACTAATGCTGCTAACCTAATCTGCTTATGTTCCTGATTAGAGATCAACAGGTATGCAATCACTGTCTACGATCAATCAAATCTCCAGGAAACAGCGTCACCGTTCCTGGAAGTTCTCTTGGAATTCTGTGTGCAGATAATAGGAAGGGTTTCTTTTAATCCCGTCTAATGTCTTTGTGTTTCCCGGATGAGGATCAGTAATAAATATAGATTTTTGGATGCAATTTTATTCCTTGACTGTTAACTCACACACTGCCAGCTTTTCTTCCTGCCTTGGCAACACTTCATTAATATAGTAGCTCTTTTTTTAAGTCATACTGACCAAAACGTTTAAAGCACACACATTTAAACCATGCTTTTAACACTTAGATGATGTACAGTGCTTTTCCTCTCACACCACTGATTTACCTGCAGCGGCTCTGTTACTTTCATTCTGTATTATTATTATTTTTCTTCCTCTTAAAAGGGAGTTTTTCATTCCCACTGTCACCAAAGTGCTTGTTTACAGGGGGTCATGTGATTGTTGAGGTTTTTCTCTCTGTTGTTGTTGATAAAGTGCCTCGAGGTGACTGTTGTTGTGATTTGGCGCTATATAAATAAATCTGAATTGAATCCAGATAACAGAGCAATATCCTGGGTATGTTGAACTTGGTTTGTAGTGCAGGGTCCAGGTTTGAACGCTGCAAATTCCTGCATAATATCCCTTAAGGTCAATATTACTTATCATTAAAATGAAAGAAACAATAGGCACAAAACTAACTTTCTCCAAAGTACTACAAAAAAAGATCACTGAGACATTAATGAGGTTGTTTTGGTTTCACATGAGTTCATAGTTTTAGCATTCCTATAGCACTTAAGGTTTAATTTATCCTCACCTTCTACAACTTCTCTCAACTTGAACTATACAGTGATGCACAAGAGCTTTCAAGCACACACTTTTCAGTAGCTCCCTTTGTTTTTACATCTTTGGCCTTCATCAGCGTCATCGTCATCGAACTGTAGCTGTAAAATGTTTACATTGCAGGTGATTTTCATCTTTTTTGACATGACGCACTTTGAAAAGCACTGACGTAAATAACACAAAGAGCAATGGCTAAATTCCATTTAGCTGCTTTGGCTTTCAAGTCCTGGCGTTGTGCGAGCTCAATCATTGGTTGAGCTGGTTCACAACTTACTGGATCGCTGAGCGTGCCCATCAGTAAAAGATTTTTTAGAGTGAGGCAACACTGGGTTTCAGGAAAAAAAAGAGTGGATTTGTTTTTAGTGATACATTAAAATAACAAACTTGATCACAAATGTTGAAGATAATTCATGAGTAATAGAATAATTAGTCAGACGTTCATTTATGACTTTTAATGGACTATCTGTGCAGGTATACAGAGGCCCATATTCGACAGCAACCACCCCAGTGGCACACTCTGTTACCTAATGCAAGTTTATCATGTTAAAAAGCTAACTGATCATTAAAACAACCATTTTCCAATTATGCTAACACAGCTGAAAACAGTTATGCTGATTAAAGGAGCAATAAATTTGGCTAGTTAAGTGTCTGGAGCCTCAGCCTTTGTTGCTCGATTACAGTCTTAGAATAGCCACACAAGAAAAAAACAGAAAAAGGAAATTTCTAAAGAACGGAGGATATCATATAACACTGTGCACTAAGGCCTGGCGCACAACTGAGCACAAGGTCAGGAACATTAGAGCCGTTAGTTTGAGACCGATGTCTCACAGGTCTTACCTGAAAAACATGAGTTAGGAGTGAAAAGGAAATCCCGGAATCCTTTCTTTTGAGGAAAAGTTGCAAAGGACAAGAAGAGAGACATTTGCCAGACTAAGATATGGCTTTTCCTTTTTACTGGAGTCACCTCTTCACAGAGTAACGTCTATTCTGAGCATTCTGAACTTGTCATCTATGCTGGCCCAATGGGCTTGTTCTGGTGAAACCTCACAGCTTGAAATCTTCTTCACAGTTTGGAGGATAGCTTAATGTGTTCTTTGTGATATTTTTCAGGCAGCTTTGCACAGCACCAGTTTTTTACCGTGTGGCAGGCACTGTAGGCAGCGTATGTGCCAAGGCTGTAATTCATCTGTAAGTGATGGAGGCAGCATACACCTACAAGTGTTCTAGTCTAACCTGACATGCTGAAGTAGAAGGAGGATGCCCACAAGCACAGGTAAAACTTAACAACAACCCAACTCATTGATAGACAGCCGGTCGCACTCACATTAATACCTGTGGGCAAGTTAGACTCACCAGTTAACCTAACCCCATTAACTGCATGTCTTTGGACTGTTGGAGGAAGCCGGAGTACCTGGAGAGAACCCTAAGCAATCATGGGGAGAATGGGGAACAAGGCCCCGGCCTGGTGGTGGAGTCAAAGTCAGGACCTTCTTACTGTGAGGCAACAGCGCTAAATTTGTTTGAGACAGATGTCACTGAGGGGTGAAGCTTAAGCTAATGTAATGTGAATAACATGAGACCTCATAGTGACGTTAGTAGGCTGCTCGGAAACGCCAGCCAACACTTCAGTCTGTGTCCTGTCAGTAAAGCATAATGTTAACATTTCCTGTTTTGTGATCAGGGATGTAACTACGGTCTAGAAATCAATGAGGTCCAGAATTTTTTCTCTTTACATGCAACATGTGTGCTTCAGTGATCAGCAGAAAAGGCCACACTTCTGAAGAGATTAGGTACAAAAAAATTCAAACCAGAAATTTTGAAAACTGTAAAGTACTTTATTTTGTATAGCTTCCCCCTTTTTCACAGATGCTACTTTGTATATATACATTTGGAAGTTGAGCATTGTCTGTTTGTAAAAAAAAAAAAAAATGAAAAAAAAACACAAAGAGAATTATTCCCTCCCTTGAAATTAAAATAGCAGAAAGAAGAAAAGTTACTCACTCCTGGCCTTGGCTCTACTGTGCCTCTGACTCACTCCTGGTGTCTAAACCAACCAATTATCATTCCTCATGAGTCATGTGTTAACCTAACCTCCTAAACACAACCCAGTCAGAGTCACTGCAGAATTCCCAGAATTCCCGTAGAGTCTTTTCAAAGTAAAAGCCACACTGATCCAAATCGGTTTTTACTGTCTTGTTTTGAAAACAAAATGACCAAGGTCCAGACCTCATAGCTGGATCCAGCCCTGCCTGCACTGTTGTTTTAATTTAAACATATTCGATTATTCTTTATCTCATCTTGACATATCTTAAATTGTTCTTATCTTACATTAAAAATTATGGTTATCATTGCTGGATGTCATCACTTGCAGTATCATTTCTTGGCACTTTCCCATGGATGCTTGAGATTCTGGATTTTTCTTTATGGCAGTGCAGTTCTGATCTCAGGCTGACAGATCACATGATCCTTTTTCTCCACCTGTTTTCTTCTTTTTCTGATAGTCTGTTCGTCTTCAATCCACTCTGAGTCCAAGCTTCTTTTTTTTCACTGAGTGTCAATTTTTATTTATTTATTTTTAAACATTCGTCACTCCCGTGGAAACCCTTTGGAAAGCTGCACCTCTTCTGGCTTCCTCCTCAAACCTCAGACACTATTATTCAATTTTCTACAGTCAGGCTTTCTCCTTATTTCTTGCCTCAGAGGTGCAGGCTTCTCTCTTACAACATCATCACCACTTTCTCTGCTTCACCTAGAGGTAAGCGTGTTTCCTTATATAGAGAAATGGAGGCGAACCAGTATGCAGATAGTATGCAAATTGTATGGAGAACGCACAACGGCTGAGAGCAAAACAGGCGGGTATGCACATTTCATAAATGCAACAATAATTTTTGCATGCAAACGTTTTTGGGTTTTTTTGGTTAAGAATGATTCCATGCAAATATTCGTAAATGAGGCCGTCTAACTTGGAATAACTTTGTCTAACCCACAGCCCTATGAGAGTTATGTTGAGCTATGTTATCCATTTTGTGCTCTTTGTTGCGACTCTGTCTTAACCCTGTAAAGCCTGAACCATGAAGTAATTGCCAGAAAATTTTTATTTTTTTTTACACCAAGTGTTTATTAAACCTTTTGTCAATTTTTTAAAAAAGAAGAAACTGAATATAAATTTGCATATATGAGTCTTAATCTGTATCATTTTTGCTACATTGTTCACAGTTTGTTTATCTTAAACACACAAAAACCTATGAGGGGATTAGGGTTATGATTCAAAAATCACACTGATTATGTAGAGGTCTCAAAAACTCATGTGTCAAATATGAAAGGCTTGGCGCTAGAGGGTTGACTAGTAAATGTTTAAACAACATTTTGGTGAGCATAAGTAAAACACGTAGAGATATTATAGACATGACTAGAAAGTCTGTTATGCACAAATTTCAGAGGTTTTAAGTTATTTTACATATGTTTGCGTGTCAGTGAGGGTGTGTAGTATGATCCCGTCTGTGTGCTTACACGCTATAAATATGCATGGGTGAACGCATATGTGTGTGGGTGTATCTGTATTAACAGTGGCCCTATACACTGTTAAATTTAGCTGTCACGAGAACACTAAGAGTATGACAAATAACCATGAGAAAAGACGTCCTCTTATAGTACTTACAGCAGAGTGTGGGAGCGTGGGTGCAGGTAGCACAGCAGGACGAGGTAAGGTCTCAGTGGATTACTGAACAACCTCTAAAGGAGACAATAAGAGGCCATCAGGGGCGGAGAGGGGAGAGGCTAGATTAATGAAATATGAATGTGTTTACTGAACAGCTGTCATGGCAGCCTACTGATGGCTCAGGGATATTAAAAATACACGGCGCAGCTGATGGCTTCACCTACACTTCAGCGACCCCCGCCATCTTCAGAAACTACTCTAATCAGCATACAAACTCATCGCAATCACAATCACCCACAGAAATGATCATCATCACACTCTTCATCACTATTCCCATCCTCACCATCAGCCATCGCCTGTTCATCTACATTATCGCTTTCATCGCGTGGCGGAATCACGCCGCTGCAGGAAATTGAAGTCGGCCAGATCAATAAATACAATATAAAATTAAATTAGCTGCCAAGATGAGGTGAAAATGTGAAAATAAGTGTTTGGAGGCAAAGGCAGAGGTAACGCTATCCAGTCGAAACAATCAAAAAACACATTTCGGACACAAGCAAACAACGCAGTGAGGCGACAGGCTTCCTGTTATGGATTTATGAAATGAGTTAAAAGAGGTGAGCCACATATGCTTTGATGTTTGTACCTGTGCGCGCGTCTCTCTTTGTGTGTGTGTGTGTGTGTGCGTGCGTGCGTGCGCGCGCGTGACCATGACATCATTTTTGCAGTGTCTAATCAAGGAGAAAGGGAGCCAGCTTTTGCAAGAGAGCTGTAATGGAAACACAATTGACCTGCTTTAATAAGAAAAAACACGATACTTGCACTTTGCCCACACTTTCACAGAGACACAGAACGCCTTCAAGTCACCTGCGACGATACACACCCTCACCACCTGCAAAAACAGATCCCAATGTATCTCTTTTGAAGTTTTATCTTTTCTCAGTGAAGGATGGCGATTCGCTGCATGGCAAAACTCCATCTCTTCATTTCAATATGAATGGGCATGTAAGTTTGGTGCCGCTGGAGCGGCAGAGATGTGAAATTGCGGATGGCATGCAGAGCGGCCCCGACACGCAGGGTTAATTCAAAACGCCTTTGATGTCTGCCTGCGTGTGAAATGAGCTGGTGGTCCAGGGTTCACTCATACACATGCCAGCACATACATACACGGTCGTACGCGCGTACGCTCGCCTCGTAATCATCACACCTAAAAAAAAAAAAAAAGAGAGAGATAGAGAGAGAGAAAACTCGAGGGACCACTGGTGTGGGCACGTGAATCCAGCCGCACAGTAATCAATCAGCTCATATCGCATATTCTATAGTGCCAAAACACCATCAGAAATTCTGCCTCGCTGTGTCGAGGAGAAGCAAATCCATTGCACTCTTCAGGATTTAACTCCTGAGCATCCCCAAAACATTCACTCGCATACCATCCACATGACAATGGAAGCTTAAGCAGCCTGTAGGCAACAACAGACGGCTGACTTACACACACAATACCTGTGCAAAGCAGACGCAGCTGCACAGCAGTAAATGTCAGGATGAAATTTTAACTGTCGTACACAAAACGTATCTGATTAAGCTCTTAGGTGTCAGTAACCCGAATCAAGCATTTGTTGTATTTTTTCCTCAAGCACTTTTATGATTTATTTCTGCATCGCCAAAAGTTACAGAGCCTTTAAAGTCACACCTACACTGTCATTAATGTGATTATAACTCACAATAAACGAATGCATTTAGCTTGAATTCAATTAGATCAGCTATGTCATTTCTAAATACACGCTGAGTGATAGTAATTACAGTGTTGATGCTAATGTAAATAGCAGCGTCGGTTGTAACTGAGACAATTGGCCGCTGCATTGAAACCGGTGACAGAAAAAACATAAACAGAATTATTTATAAACAAACACTCGGATTTGTGCAAATTGTGAGGTTGGAAGACTGTGCACTGCCGGATGCTGTTTTTCAAAAATAAATGACTTATATGAGCATTAAAATCATTTATTTACTTTTATGGTAGGATACTCTCTGAATGTGAAGATAATAAATGGCACAGCGGCACTGGCGAAACGTTTGATTGCGGAAAGTTGCTCAACAAGTTTAATGAGTATGCGAGTGCTAAACATTTTGAGTTTGGAATATTGGTTGGGGAAAATGGAAACGTGGCTCGTTATCTTTCAATTTCACTGTGAAATAACACGTAAAGGGAGGTAATGGTGTTCTGTTTGTCTCTAATCAGTCTAATGTGTTGATAGCGATGCTTTTTACTACATCCTGCTTGGAGCTACATCAGTTTTTTATACTGACCGGCCTTTATGAGAGGCTTTCAGGTCCACAAGTTTTGATGGCCAAAAAATGGCAACAGGAGGACAACATGACCCTGTTTGCTTTTGTTATGGGGATCACTATGAAGGAGCAGGTGTGACTGAAGCAGTAAAAACAGGATGGGAGCTTAAAATGATTTTATGTCAGTTTTGGGGTGTTTGGGTGTATAAAGGACTTTGGCTTATATCCAAAACAGTGGCAAGACAGTTACGTGAAGGAGACAAAAGGAACTGGAAAAGGATGGAGAGGGGTTGTGTAAACAATGTAAACCAGGGGTGTCACAAACACAATGCGCGAGGCCCAGAATTAGCCCAGACTGGATGGCTTTGAAAATCCGAAGCATCCACAGAATGCCGACATTTAAATGTAACTTTTAAGTCTTTTTAACTTTATAGGATTTACAGTGTTTCCTGCTGACAAAAACCTGCATTATTGCCATTCATACTACACCAAAGTAATTAAGTAATACATAAACAATAACAATTAAATAACTGAAAATTTCCTGTATTTTTTCACAATCTGCTATAGAAATTTCTCATTTTTTTTTACAATGGATCATCAAGAGTAGCAGTCAGCCACCAGCTTCTTCTGTAATTTTACACATTTATTTATAAGTGCTGACAGATTTCTTGCATTTACTACATCAGCATTTCTGTATTGTGTAGAAAAGCTGAGATTTACTGCTGAAATTGCACTTCTTTCGTCTCACCATTAGAGGTGGGCGGATCGATTCAAATATCAACGGTATCGATACAAACACTGGTTTTGGATTTGGAATAATACTAGCACAAATAGGACCAACATTTTGTTTCTGTCCTCCGCATGAGGTGTGGTTTATTGTGTTAACTAATTACTGTGTAAAGTCATTTAGTGGTCATTGAAATGTGTTCAGAATTTGCAAATGAATGATGATTCATCTCATAAGTCATGACATACTGCTCTCCCCTACATAAGCTGCCTTTTGAAGTTAAAAGTATCAGTAATACTGGTACTGTATTTACCTGGTATTGCAGTGTCGCACTGCAATACTCACTATCTCCAACTTTTACTATCAAACCTTTACTTGGATAGCAAAAACAAATATATTACAACATCAATATCAAAATTGTAAGGCTGCGCGTGCACTCCCTCTTGAAGCATATTTTCACTTACAAATTATATAAATGTAATTTTTAGAAGACACGGTTGCTATACTGTATGTTTTTTGTAAATATGGCATATGAATGCGTACACATACATGAGTGTATGCGTAAAGCAGCAATTGTACTGGTGGAGCAAATCCCATCAAACAACGGGGCCCTGGGAGAAGGGCCAGAGGCAGAGATGAGAGCGAGTCCAGCTCGAAGCCAAATAAGGGGGTGGACAGATTGTGGAGGGAGCGGGAGCTTCATTTCTAGCTTTTGAAGAGAAAGAGAACAAGGCAGAAGACACGATGATTTACAGAATTAAAACATTGTAGGTAGCACTTCTGAAGACCTCTCTCAGAAGGCAGCAGAGAGTCCTTACTGCCTACATGATCAAAAATTAAAACAGTCTTCTAGGACTTCCACAGCAGTCCTGTGTTTGAGAACCACCCACTGCTGAGGCAAGCCAATTAAAGTTATTCAGAACTGTGACCAATCAATCACAGACAAGTGCAGGTGGAGGAGGAAGAGAAGAAGAAGAGGACAAAACCTCCGAGACTTCGGCACAACCAAACTCTCTCACATGCAAACACCCATAAAAAGACACAAATATATTTTGCTCACAATGGAGAATAGGCGTCACACCTACCACTTCACACATGCAAAAGCACTCCCTCTGCATTGGAGTGAATAAAGCACTTCACACCTGGAATTTTCTAGGGCATCACGCCACTCCACATTACCAGTGCAACCCATTCAGGGAACTGTACCCAGTTGTTTCTTTCTGTCAAGTGCAGATAGCACCAAAGACATGTCATGTGGTGCCTGAACAATCAAACAGAAGAACCAATGAAAATCGCACAAGCATGTGAACACACGCTTCGTAAGTAATGCCAAGAGACAGAGACAAGGGGAAGAGATTTGCAGCATCGGCAAAATAAAGCATCTTCCTTTGACAGGGCTGGAGCTTTAGCAGACCCCCTAATCCTATTTTGACACATAATGCTATATTGTCTTCCTTTAAACAAGTGCAAGGCCGTCTCTTCTCCCCAAAAAGCCTCTAGTAGGATGAACGCATCGGCCTTTTGTCTTCCTTGAATTCATCAGGCAATTAGTTACACAAATATAGTCCCCTAATGTATCAGAGTGCATGTCAGTGAGAATCAGACACTGCGACCATCCTGGTTAGTTTCATGCTGACACTCAAGAAGCCATTTCCCCCCGGCTGGCTTCTACCGCTCTGTCCTAGTAATTCATTTCATTGGATGTACACACAGCGCTACACAGCAAGAAGGTCCTGGTTTCAAATCCAGGGACTTTCTATGTGGAGTTTGCATGTTCCCTGCATGTTTGCACAGAGACTAAAACGTATAAAACACAGAGACTCTTAATCTCGTTCACTTCCTGGTTAAATAAAGGTAAGCTGCTTCATGATGTGACCAGAGATGACGTAAGCGCACACAGCATGTAGCACTGTGTCTTTCAAGCCTACATTATTGATGTCAGACAGATGACTTTACTCTAGGACTCAGCAGTTACATCACAAGAAGGAAAAAAACAGGCTTTTCTTTGAAGTCAAGGGTGTCGAGGAATCTTCTGATGGTTTCAAAATAAAATATTTTAGAGTTAAGATTTAATTACGATCATTAGAAAATCATACTGGATCAAATACTGGAGGTTTTCAACAGCTTTTAGCAAGCTGGGGAAAATATCAGTCATAATAAAAAAAACAGACGTCATGTGAAACTGTAGATGGGGGACTGGCGCTACATAATCTGGTTCCACTTTTTCCAAACTGTCATATTTTTTATTCCAAAGCTATTGCTAGTAATTGCTCCTAACGCTAACCCAGAGATATCAGCATGCAGCCCTGGGTTGCACTCTGCAGATATACCTATGTATTTTCATTTATACAAACCGCCAACCAGTGCCAGGCCATCAAGCTCGGGAGCTGAGGAATCCTTGTAACCTTCCCCGGTGTCAGAAAACCAATAAAAAGGCAGAAAAATAAACAGTGTGTGTTTGCATGCCCTTCTGTTCTCCTGTCAGCTCAGGGGAGGCTGGGGCTGGGAGTAATGGTGCTGACCAGCTCCCTCACACTGCTTAACATTTAACCGACTTCTGGTTTTATGTGCCTCTAATGTCCAGTTATTTTCTCATGCTTTTTATTTTTTATTTTTCCCATGATAAATACACAGCAGCTGCCAGAGTAAGCACACAAACAGAAAGGCAAAGAAAATAAAAAGTTGTTTCCTAGCAGACTCTAAGTTTTCACAACCCTTCGGACCCCGAGGACCCGTCACCACTGGGACGGTGAATGAGACATCTCGATGGGGATTCGTCCAGGTTTAAACAGTATATCCTCGGCAAAAGTGCAACTGGATAGAAATGTAGACAAACAATGGTGCATAATTTATTACTGTATCAATGCATCACAATTAGACGTACTTAACCTCAGTGCTCTAGTGCCTAACAAAGTGGCCCCATTATGCCACGCTCAATCTTAATTTAGCACTGTGTAAAAAACAAACAAACCGCAGACCCCTCATTGATTTGACATTTCTATTCCGTTGACATTGTAGTTGAATCAATACAGAAGAATACTATAAAAAAATAACAAAAAAACACATACAAATACATGCAAGTACTGTTACATTACTCTGTTACACAAATGGTGTTTCTACTGTTCACCTTATATTTGCCGCAACAAGAGAATTCAAAAGCAACAGGCTAAAATGCATTTTTAATGCAAAATGCTTCATAATATTCAGTTCACTCAGTGTTTTTGGATGTAAGCATAAATAGCATAAAAGGTTCTGTATACATACATAAAATTAAACATTTGTTCAATTATAAATTGGGAAAAAGTCATGATTGCATTACATCCCTTACATCCTAAGCGTGATTTTATTTTTTAACACACTGTTACTTAACTGTTTTTGCCCTGCCATAACTTGTTTAGCATGTTTAGTTTTAATTATGGTCCAAGAGGCATTTATCAAACACTTTGAGCGTACATAATAATGAACTGCAAAGTCGGTGCCACAAAAATGCAGAGAAAGCCTCTATTTGTGCATGCGCTGAAAGAGTCCACAGCTTTTGCTGCTGATGTAAAATGCTTTTAAAAAAGCTGCAGTGAATTAATCACCCATTTTAACGTACAGAATAAACTATGGTGTACACTGACGTGAGCTACGCAATGACTCAGGGATACTCAAGCCAAACACAAGCCATGGGTAAAGAATACGAGAGCCAGAGAGTCAACTGTTGTTCAGAAATAGCCTCTGATGTTTCACACAACCAGATAACAAGTAGCTGTTGTGTAAGGTCCAGGCCAGAAGATGGAGGGGGAAGGGCAGAAGGAGAACTGACAGAGGAGGCCTGAGCACGCTCCATCTCTCATTCCTTTAAAGGTAACTGCTCGCGTTGAGAGGAGGGACCTTTAACTCTTCTGTAAGCCATGTGTAGTCAAAGGAAGCCATTAAATCACAGAATAAATGGGATTGATCAGCCCTCGCATAATCATCTACTGACGGATGAGCCTGCAGAGGGACTGA
>VUQG01001517.1:0-21035 GCA_015106755.1 Etia nguti | reverse complement strand
AAATATATTTATTTTTTTATTTTATATATATATATATATATATATATATATATATATATATATATATATATGGATGGGGCTTTAGTATAAACTCATTAATCTCATCTCAAGGACCATACTTTTCCTACTATCAAACAGCAGAAATAACGGTAAGCAAGAACAGCTACATTGTGCTTAAAACCAGAAGATCTCATTACCATTAGGCGCCTTATTACATGTATATAAAATGATAATGTCATTATGTGAAACACTGACTTGTAGACTCCTTTGTTTTTCTCTCTAATATTCAAGGATCTTAAAACTTTGATCTTATTGTTTTAGCAGCACTATTTTAGGCCATGTCTGTAAGAATGAATATATAAATGTTCAGTGTTTACTTCAGTAATGCTTATGTGGTTTCATAGATGGTGGTAGGAAATCCACAGAGGACCAGGAATAACCCCATTAGCACACTGCTGGATAACCATGCAGAGGCCCAGGGGAGGTCATTATGAAGGAGGTGTTTGCTATCTACATATCTGTAATTAACATATGCAATGCTGATGACTTTTTTCAGCATTTAACCTAGATCCACATTTATATATTTGAACCATATTAGAACATTACATAAAAATCCAGAAAACAACAAAAGATATATATTTTATTTTTTTAGACTTAAAAAAATCGCTAAAGTACAATACCAAATGGAGAATTTTCTCACCCTTCTTTATGGAGTCCGGTTCCAGTTTACGGCCACGGTGGCTGTTAACAAGAGGTGTGTTTAGATTTGAATAGCAGGAAGATATGACAGGAACAAGTGTGGAATTGTGTGGTATCCCAGTGGTATTTCACATCTCCGTGCAAGCCCTCTGTGACGACCATCTGCAGAATTCAGTTTACACTTGACAGCTCCATATTTACACAGGAAGGCGGCATGAATAAAGAACAATTCAATCATAGGGTTCCACCTCTGTTTTCATTTCCCTCGCATGCAGAAAGAGAATGAAAGGAAAGGGGGAAGAAAATGAAAGAAAGAGATCATGTGAAAGAAATTACAGCACAGAGCAGGAATGTTTGATATACACTTGGACTCTGAAGGGAGAGTGCAAAGCCAAGTGTGTGTGTGTGTTTGTGATGCAATGGGTATGACTCTTTTATCTAAGGGAAAACACAGAAGAAATGTCTGATCTTCCATTGTAATCATTTTGCTTTGCTTTCTGCTTTTTCATGCAGAAGAACCACAAACAACAATTTTCAGAAAGTTTCCTTTTTTTAGTTACCACATTGTTTCTATCCTTTGATAACATCGATTTGTGTGGAGACACTTTGATTTGCATTCTTTTGAAACACTCATGAATTCATTGGAGGAAACAGGTAGGGAACTGGTCGCCTCTGTTTGTGGCTTGCCTTGAGTCAATTCCCTGCCAGTGTTTAATTCAGCTCTTGGGAGGCAACGGGCAAGTGTTCAAACAAATGCCAGCTTCGCTTATCGGGGCCCTGCCTCATCCTTCGATATGTCAATCTCTTGCCAAGTAGTTCACAGACCGGTGAGTACACACAAGTTTGATTTCATGGGCTGCTAGCTGAACTTCTAAATACACAGGAGGACGTGTCCTCTGCCCCTGTTTGTTCAGTCATTTGATTAGATTGACAGTTCAGGTCCCAAGGGATGTTTCTCACTGAATATTAAAAACAGTAATAAGCGCAGTCGGATTTGCAGACCTAGCTTTATGTAATGGTAAGTACCAGTTTTAGCCAATGATTTAGAAGAGCAAAAAGCAAAAAAAAAGATGTGTTTGCGTGGGTGTTAATTTATTGTAACCATGGCAAATTCTCTTTCCAAATGAGTTTCATTCTTTTTTTTTTTCCATTTATCCAAATCAGGATCGTGGCGTGGTGTAGAGCCTAAGAGGCCGGGTACACCCTGAACAGATCACCAGTCTGCTGCAAGGCTAACAGAGAGTCACAAAAGCATTCACACTCATATCCCAACCTATGGAATACACACCAATTCACTTAACCCCACTGACTGCATTTCTTTGGACTGTGGGAGGAAGCTGGAGCACCAGGAGAGAATCCACGTAGATACATGGAGATCATACAACACCCTACATGTGGCCTCGGCCAGATGGTGGATTCAAACCTAGGACCTTTTTGCTGCGATGCAACAATTCCTATCACCCTACTGCATGTTTTCTTATTTATTAATTGTTTCTCTTCCATGTATCTTTTTAGCGGGCTTGTTTTTTTTATTTTTCAGTCACCATATCTGAAGGGTTTTCAAAGTCCTTTTTGGGCAGGCATCTTTTAGGCATGATTGTTGAAACATGTACAAGTATTTCTGGTTGGAGAGGACCAGGATCATGAGGCGCATTAAGAAATCCAGGTGCTCTATTTTCGAGTAACAAAAATCTGTCACTTTGAAGGCCATTTGTTACATTCCAGAATCTTTAAAACTTTCAAGGAGATACAAACTGTATTAAAGAACAATAACCAAAAAACACTGATTTACACTAATATACTTTTTATTATTATTCATGTCTGAAATTTAACTTTACAGGTGATTCAACCCAGCACAGAGTAAGTGAAGAGGCAATATAAGTTTCCTCCAAGGATGCAGGATTCTGCAGGGAATTGCATGCTGTTCTACTCAGTTGTATCGATGAGGCTGAGAAAAGAAAACCCTTGCTCTTCTCTCACCTACGTACAGTTCACTAATCACTGTGGGTGTGTATATCAATAATATGTTTTAAAATTTGAACTAAATCTTCAGGCACATTGACCCTGTAATGTTAAAATTATGCTTCACCAGAAAATCTACATCACAACTTACGATGTAAGCGCACTCTTTTTAACTCTGTGCTGCAACCCTCCACTTAACCTGATGTGCAACCCCCAAGACATGTAACAATACTTTGTGTCGATGCTGCCCGCAATGACTTGAATGCCATCTAAGCTAGCGGTGTAATTTACGACAAGTTTGGTTATGTCGTAAGTTAGGACTTAGAATTCCCGCAGAAGAAGAATCAAGCTTAAAGATGTCTATTGGAAGTTTGATAAGAACAGGGCAAAGACAGCCTCCTGGCACGCAAGAGTCTGGAGCTGATCAGGTATCTCTGTTCTTAAATGTAACATTTCTGCCAATCATTTGGATTTTTGATTGTTTTGGGGACAGAAACCAAGAGAGGAACTGATCATCATACACACACAACCTCCTTGACTGTTTCTGTATATTCCAGATTCACAAGTCCCCAGTCAGAGTGTTCATTTGGAATGACGCCTCAGTTCAGATTTCCCAGATGGAAACTTTTAATCTTTTCTGCTACTGTTGGGTAATTGAGACTCCGTAAATAAGCCATGCACAGAGCACTGACCAGGGTCGAGGCATGAACGCGCCACAGCAGTGTTTTTAAGCACACAAAAAGAAGAATGAAGTTGTATTGCTAGTGACAGATGAATGTCTACCTTGCTAAGAAGGAAAACAATCCGGTTTTTCATCGCTTTTCTGACTTTATAATTGGAACCGACTAATTCAGGAGTGATGTCACTCCCGCGTTCTGACATATGACTTCCGTGGTAATTGGACTGTGGCGTTAGCCTCAGTCAGCTGCTTTGCTTTTGACCGCCACGCTACTTCCGCTCTGAGTGTGTGCACAATGGCTCCTTGGCACACATCATCGATTAGGCCTCTTGTGCCAACTGTTCTCACCCAGATGCCTGGGGACATCACAGCCGAGCTCCACATTAACAACTGGGGGATAAACTCATGTCGTATATGTCCAACTATAATTGGATTACTTTGAAATTAAAAACAGAGGTGCGATCCCCGCTCTTTTGAGAAAGTGAGGAGTTTCATAAGCAAATCTGGCTTTCTTAGCCGTTTGTATTTACTTATACAGCCTGCAATTTGCATGCAGCATCACACCTCCTTTTCAATCTCATGTGCTTTGCAATGTGTAAATAAGTTGCATGAAATACAGAACAGAATTTTGGCTCAGTGCTATTGTTTTGAAATGTGAAACAGCAAACACTTCCACAGGTTTTCTCCTGTTCACTGTGTAGAGAGCCAAGGACCAGACAAACATAAGGTACCAGCTGGTCAGCATTCCCTTCTGCACAAATCATTTGCAAATTGTAAATGCTTCCATCTTATCCACTCATATGCATGTGCACACATAACATTTATAAAAATGCTTGAGGCTTTTTTGGATATATCCACACACCAGAAAGAACAGTTTTGAAGTTGCACAGGTTTGTGATATTAATGTTTTCCATGTTGAGTCTGGGTGCAACAGGGATAGCCTGAAGTACACTGCGTGCTGTGGATGATTCTGTACCTGATCCAAAGGATTCTGGTGCTTATCCAGGACCCAGGGGAAAAAGGGAAAGCAGAAAATTATAAAGAGGAGGAATCTGAAGATGAATATGTTTAGTAGCAGCCGAAGACGCTCTTAAATGTTTGGCCAAAATGTTTGAGAAATTTGACTGTGCACATGCTTTAAAACTAGCTCGATAGAGGTGAAGAACCAACTTTTCTGTGGTGTAAGGGGGAAAATTTCACTCTTATCCCGAGAGTTTCTCCACAGGTGCAAAGCAGAAGTTGCATATTAACGCGAGAGACAATTGCTGACTGTTTATTGAGGGATTCAAACAGAGCTTTGGGGGCATTGCAGTCTTTCATTAGAATGCTGATCCAGTCAAAATGCAAGCCTGGAAAACACAAACTTGGTTGAAGAAGGGGAGGCTTGCCTTGTCAGGCATTTACATTGATACACCAAAGACGAGGGCAGTCTCTCTCCCCTTTCCCACTTTCCCTTTTCTCGCTCTGTCTTCCATTGTTCTGCTCCATGGCTTCATCAGCATTTTCCCTCCATCTGAAAGCAAGGGATTATGCAAGAGAAGCAGCATCAGATGATAGGTAACTCACGCCTCCCGTTCCCTCAATACCACCCCCTCTCTCTTGTCTTTAAGTCTCTCGGCTGCTGAGCATGTAAATCTGTGAAGCCTGTAGATACGCAACTCAACAGTCAAGTCACTCACTGACAGGGAGCGCTGTCAGCACACACACACACACACACACACACACACACACCTTCAAAAACACAAAGGTTTTTTTTTTTCTTAAGTCAAGGTCAAACGTTTGAAAATATACAGTAGTTGCATCAGTGTCTGTGTGTATGTGGGAAATATTACGTACGTGGGTGAGCTGATACATAATGGAACGTCTCTGAGCTGCCTTCAGGACACAATAGTCAGTTCCAGCGCAAAGCAGCAGGATTGGAGCTATTGTGTAGTGAGGTTCCTGTGTATGAAAGCTGGGATGAAGTCAGTTGAGTGGTTGGTTATAACGCCTGCACTCCTTTTTTATTGTGCAGCAAATGTCATAAAATGTAGATCACTAAACCCCCCACCCCCCACCACCTCTTAAATAAAAATATAATTCAGGTTCATTTCTAAAGACTCTTTATCCACTGACAATGAACTACATTTATTCTGACAAGTTGTGTTAATGGTTTATTGGCTCTCCCCAGCTATAGCTGCTTTGGGAACAAGATTAGAAAAAAATGTCTGAAAAAAATAAAGCAAATTTCACACAAATGCCCATTTTGTACAAAGATAGAGCCAATGAAAAGGTAAGCTATTGCCTTGATAGCTTGATTACACATTCATTTGTATGAAGAATAGTCTGTTGCACAATAAATCAGCACTCCTGCCTGAGACATTTCTGCAAATGATTGCTAACACAAGATGTTCTCTCACAGGATTATCTGAAAGAGTCAATCAGAACAGAACCTTTGATGTGCTGTTCTTTATTGGCCCGTGTCAGAACTCGTGCGAACCAACTAAAGTTGTTTTTATTGATGGCGGGGATCTTATGTGCAGTGCCCCAGAAACTCATCTGATGCTGTCAAGCTAAAGCACATTGATTATCGGGTGTCAGTGAGTGAACTGTCTCTGAACCTTTGTGCCTCATCGGAGGCGTTGAGTTGTCTTTTGAGTCATCATGCTTTTCCTGTTCGGTAGGGGAACTCACACTGTCCTTTTAGTTGATGAAATCTCTCCGTGTCTGGCCTTTAAAGGATTTGGTTCGATATCTTTTCCGCACTGGAAAACTTTCTGATCCTCGGATTAAAGCTGGATACATTTCTGCACCTTGGAGCTGACAGATCCAAGAACACAAACCTTCTTTGCAAAATTTTCATAGATGACTTAATCATTCATTCGAAAAACACTGAGTTATTTTACCATCGATCTTTTCCTGATATGGTGTTAAGTGTCGTCAGCCTAGATTTCCCATTACACAATTAATGTTAGCTCCACAAACTGTATTTTATAGATTCTGTGTATCCAGTTAGTCATTCTTAGTACTGAGCCATTGCTCATACAATACAGGACCTCTTGTTTCATTGATAGACCTGCTGATTACACCCTCTGCATCCCAATAAACCATTAAATACATTGTTTACCTTTCCCATGCAAATAGAGCCACTGTTGCATCAAATGTTTGTGGTGATATATTTTGCCCTCATTTAATAATGCTATTAAACTTTACTGTGCAATGAAAAGACCAGACTCATAGCCATTAGTGGCAGAGCAGGAAACCAAGTATGCTGTAATTTGCAGCACATTATCGCCTCTGCTTCATTTTTAATGTAATGAGCCAATGTGGTGGACATCGACTGTGAGATTAGATACATCAAAAACGAAGTGTATTAAAAGCCTGATTTCTGGATTTATATTTGCAGGATGCACTGCCCACATACATCCATCTGTCACATAGGAATGGGTGCACAGTAATTTTCTTTGTGAATAAGTTAGATGTTTGCTACATTCCATGAAATATAAGAAGATGTTATCTTGTCACAACATGCTTCAAAAAACATACACCACAACAAGCAGCGCTTAATGAATTCTCTTAGTAAGTTTATGTTCAGAGCTTCCCATGTGTGTGTCACCCTGCATTAGTCGTGGCGGCTGCCCAACAAACCAAAACAAGCTCAAGTCATGCCTTGGAGCTCACCATGGAAATCTGCCCAGCAACGCTGAATCCCAGGCATGACAGATAAGCAAAAGTAAGAGCTGGTGAATGGATGGAAAGGAAGCGGTGTGGGGGGTCATCAGGGAGAGATGGTCTATAGCATGTGTCAGTAGCTGGGGAGTGAAATGGGTAAACATAACAATTAAGCTAGCAAATCAGCTTCAATCCTACATTTGTTGGAACAAAGTCATATGACATTTCTGGATTTTTGGCTAGCTTTGTCCCGCATCAGACTGTTGTTGAGTCCATAGTAGTGTCTCCTTAAAATATACTCTTAACTTGCAGCAACTGTCTGATGCTATCATGTCCATATTCCTGCATGTTTCCAGCACCATGTTAATTCTATGTCATGAAGAACTAAAGCAGTTGTGAAGGCAAAAGGGGTAGGACATATGTTCTACTTTTGACTGATACTACAGTTTGCAGTATGTCCATCCATTTTTTTAAATTGTTAATCCAACACAAGGTCACAGTTGGGGTGGAGACATTTTATAATACCAATTAATCTAACACACATGACTTTGGCTTCTTGGAAGAAGCTGGAGTCCCCGTAAAGACACTAAAACAGGCGCAGTGAAAATAATGTAAACTCCACAAAGAAAAGCCCCAGCTGGCCTGCAGGTTCATACCCAGAACCTCTTATTGCAAGGACTACAGCACTAACCACAGTGCACACCGTGTTGGCCATTTACAGCTTGTAGGACAAGAAGCACAAAGTAAAAATGGGCAAGTGAAATTCTGTGAATCCCCAAGGCCGTTTTCAGAGCACATCTTTTTTTTCTTTTCCCTGTGTAGTGTTCTTCACAGTTATAATAAAGGGAATGCATACTTACATACTTGCATACTTCCCATTGCTAGATATTTAAAGAAGCATTATATTTCTTTTCCAGTTGTATAATGAACCAAATTAACAGAAAAAGTAGCACCGTAACAATGTTTGCAAGGCCTTTAAAACTGTTATGTGGCTTTGAAAGTTTTATGAAGGTTTTCACATTTATATTAATAGAGAAATAGCTATGTTGACTGACAGGTGGCCACTGGCACAGGTGGCTGTAGCGAGCACCTGTCTGCTGCTTTACCTCAGCTAATCTGAATCACTAAAATCGACTTTACCGAGTTAGATATTTTTAATCCAATTATTTGTCAAATAAAATTGTAACTATTATTTGTCATCTTATCCAAATTGTGTGGACTTCAGTTTTATTTTTGTATGTGCATTGGAATGACACAGTCCATGTATGCACACAGTGTATCTTTTGTACTTCCTTCCCGCTAAAAAGGAGTTTTTCGCCAAGTGCTTGCTCACAGGCGGTTGTTCGATTGTTGCAGTTTTCTCTGTATTATTGTAGGCTCTTTACCTTACGATATAAAGTCCCTTGAGACGACTGTTATTGTGATTCCATCCTATATAAATAAAACTGAGTTGAACTGAACTTAATTGTGAGCCAACCTTTCATGAGTTTACAGGTGGCTTAGCACTCCAGCCTGTTGAAATCTAAAATTATTTTAGCCATTCAGCTGAAGTCTGTGCCTCAAAAGAAAATGGGTTAAAAACCAGGAGGTGTTGTCCATGTGCTGTCTATCCATACATTTGAATAAAATTGCTTATCAAAGTGAAACAAAATGAACTCTGTGCCTCATGATGATAACTTAGCTTTCAAGTAGTAATACAGTGATAATGCCAGTTTCATTAAAATTTGTCATTTTGGCTTAAAACGTCATGTCATTGTGCTGACACCCGCACAATACTTACATGTAGTGTTGCCATGGTGCTACAGAAAGTTTTCCATCATTGGCAGATATTGGGAGATGTAAACCTACATTTAATACAAAGCTGACTACAGGCTTCAACTTAGTTGGGGGGCAGTCAAGGTACATGGGCAGTCAGGGTGGAAAAAGGAAAAGGGCTGGGGCTAGCAGTTTGTTCAGTGTAGATAAGGAAAGCCAATACTGTACAACAGATGGGTATAAAAAAAGATAAAGACCTACGATGGCTTATCCCATAAAGGAGAGAGAATCCATGAACACACAGAGATTGGCTTGGGTGAGTGGTTGAAAGTGAGAGAAGATGGGGTGTGGGGGTGACGGACGTTCATGGTGGATGTCCACATTATTGTTCTGGCAGAGCAATCTTCTCCAATCTTGGCAGTGCATAATGGAGGCACAAGAAATACCAGGTGCTGTTCCCATCTCTATTTGAAAGGCAGGACCACATGCCAGACTGAATTGGATGAACCTTTTATTGTTTGGCCTGCAGTCTGCTAGGTTACCACGCAGGGCCCCACAGTTTGCAGAAACCCCCAAGGACAACGCAGAAGGGAAAAAGAAAGACAGCACGAGGGTTATAGAAAATAAATAGCGGGTCAGTCGTGGAGAAGGAACAATGGTGGAAAATGGGAGGAAAAAAATGAAAAACGTCAGGTTACACTTTCTGTAGTTGAGAAGAATTTTCAATTTCATACATGGGAGCTTTGGCAGTCATGTTTAATAATAATAATGATATTGTTTATAATTAAATTAAATGTAGTACCCCAAAATACCCATGTTAAATGCCAGTAAAAGAAAATGCAGACTTGCAATGAAATGAGAGCTTGTTCATGAGGTGTTCAAGTGCAGTCATGTTAGATATTAACTCTGAATTACCCTAACGTCAGTGATGATAGGCTCCAAAACTCAAAAGATCTCTGATTGTCCTTTTAACAAAAATATTTTGTCCTTAGTAACTTTAGTGTTTCAATCAAACGTGGAGATGTCTCTTAAATTTACAAATGCATTGTTAATAACGCAGTGATTACTCACCCCTCATCACGCTTTCATCAGTGTGGCTGCAAGCTCTGCTAAACTAAACCCCCACACACACATAGGCACAGAGAGACAGAAACAAAAAAAAAAGGGAAGAGATTCAAACAATCAAGAAGTGAGACAAATAAAGAGAAGGTATTGGGGAAGGGTTTTTATGGCTCTCTGGGACCCGAGATCATCAGATTAATTGCCTCCTCTTTTATTAAGAAAACAGTATCGTTGTATTTGGTCATCTGAGCGTGACAAAACAAGCCGATCCTCTTCCTGCTGCCGAGCTGATTATTGTCCATTATGTTTGTTTTGAGGACTTTGGTCGGACCCAAAAGGATTAGGACTGATTTAGAGACTGAAAAGGGGGATTTGGCGGAGTGTGAGTGTGTGAGTCTGTGTGTGTACATAAACTGTAGTGTGAAACAATCACTTTGACTCTTAAGAACAAGACCCAGAACAGGGAGCGTGGTGCCTCGTTGCCTGGTGACTCTGTTGCTAGCTACACTGGTGATACAATAGGATAATGAAATCTCTTGCTGCTCCAACTCTCTGGGCTACAGCACAAATAGAAGAGAAGAAGAAGAAACACACTTCAGTTCATTGTGGCACGCTGGATTACGACTCACTTTAGAACGCCCTTTTCTTCGTCAGCGGGAATAACAGCGCGAGACATTATATGTGAAGAAATAGGGAATCACTTCCACCAACACCTCTTTGATTACCATTAAAAAAAACATGCCGGCGTTTTGGATGGATCGCTTCAGAAGTCTACACAGACAAAGACAAGACTGCTGTGTTAAAAAGAAATATATATATATATTGTTGTCATACAGCTGCAGTGCGAAGATAGTTCACAGCACCTTATAAGCCACTAAAGGCCACCTCCTCTGAGTTTTCGCCTGTCATTAGTGATGAGGCCTTCTCCCACAGGCAGGTCACCTCAGGGAAGGTGTGAGAAGAATCTATTACAGCCACTGTCACAGATTCTGACCCTCCTCTTAGACTGGCTGGACATCTTTTTTTTTCCTTCCTAATCTCACCTTTCCTTTCCCAACTCACTTTACCTCTGCTCACCTTACTTTCTTCCTTGCCTATACCTCTGTTTCCTCATACCTCCTATCCCCGTCCCTGTTCATAGTCTCACTTTTCTTTCATACTTCTCTGCTTGCATGATGTGTGGAAAACCATATCAAATCACGATTTTCAGACAAGAAACTGAATCCCTTACCAGCTCACAACAACGCAAACCTTCAGTTGTGACAGAGGAGAAAAAAGATGATTACCTATACAGTATCTAGATCTGCTGGATCTATATAATAGATGGGAGAGGCTAAAAGAGGAGGAGAAACAAAGACAAGGCAGCTGGTTTTGTTTTAGAGGGCTGGGGTGGGATGGGGGGGTGGGGGGTGGCACATGCAGTTTTTTTATCTGTGTGGGTAAATGTAAAAGCACACTTGCTGCGTTTTTAATTAGCTGATGTGTTCATTAGCTCCATCGACAGATGAGACGTTCAGTCAGTCAGTTGTGGAAGTCGTCCCTGTTTAAACTATACGAGTTGTAAGCCCGGGTTGTTTCTGTGATCACTGTGGCCGCTTCCCTGTTTCTACCGCTCACTGTTCTTTTAAGAGAAATAAACTGGCAAGGTTTAAAAATCATTGTTTTCCTTCTTAACTTCTCTAACGTCCCCTCGGCGGTTTCTCTTTCTTTATTTCATTAAGGCCCCGGCAGCATTGTTTCCTTCCCACGTACTGTATCGCTCATAACCTTGAGGAACGAGGGAGGAAAAAAGAAAAAAAATAGACTCCTACCACTTAAATTCAAAAGAGGGATGTTTCAATAGCATTGGCAGTGAAGGGAGAAAAAAAAGAAAGAAATGTGGCCCTCGTGTATCCATGGTTACCTTGGCTTTATTGCTGTTTGTCTTGGGCAGGAGATGCAATAAAAGTTCTGGGAGAGAAATGACTGGGCAAGGGGTGTAATTGCAGAAAAAAAAGGCACCACACACACAGGTGTTGGGGGTGGCGGGGGTATATCGGGAGGCAGGAATTGACCTGAAACCCTCTCCCTCCCTTTCAAAGCTATCTGCTTTACAAGGGTCTCATTAGCCGTGATTGGAGTTCTCCTGAATGTGTGCGCACATCATATTTTTAGTTTTCCAATTAAGATTGCAAGCTTCAGGACTCTCAGGTATGCTATTAAAAAATGCCAAATGGAAAATTAAGTGTCTCTCGTAGCAGGGTGGATCAGACTTGGCCTCATTTGAGGAGTAATGAAAAATAGAGGTGGCAAGTCATGCATACGCAAAGGAGAAGGAGGAGAACCGAGAAATGAAAGAGAGGAGGATGGAGGAAAGGAAAAAGGCCAAAACAAGTCTCTGCCGTGAATATGTCTGTCGTCAGGTGTCCTGCACGGTTAGCCACTTAGTGCATGCTGCCCTCTTTGGCACTGGACAAGAAAAGGGAAGTATCATTCCCACCTTCTGTCACCTTCTTTATTATTCCTTGTCATCTCATCTCATAATCGGGCGTCCGCTGAGGGCCCAAGTGTTAAATGAAATAAAGACAGGAAAGCATTCACACCTCCGTGGCCCTGCTGAAGCAGCTTGGAGGAAGAAGGAGGCGCATTATCTCCTGCGGTGTGGCCGCCTCAGATAGACGGCCCACTGGGACTCTGAATAGCGGCTGACACACACACAAATACACGAATCTGTGCACACACACACTGAGGCTGTGGAGAATTGAACACTCAGGTGTTGTTTGCCACAGAAATGACACTGTTTAGAGGAGACAATTGCAGAAAATAGAGCTGAGAGGAAGAGTCGCAGAGGGGAGAGATCAAAGGGGTCCAGCAAATCCCTCTATACTTTTACTTTCTGCAAGAGGCCATAAATTGTGGCAAAACCGCTGCAGTGCACCTCCCCCTTACGCACACATCCACATATACCCTGTGTGTATTGCCAGCTGAGAGTAAAATTGAGGTTAAATTTGAGATAGGCCCTGGGAAGTGTACGTTTTGGGCCATATAATGCCATGGTTTGGGAGACTGTCACTTCAGCTGCTGGATGTTACTGACAAAACCGAAACAACAGATGAACAACACTAGCAAAAAACAAAAAAGCTGGGATAACTCACAAAAAGAAGGGGATAGTCAACATTGATTAAAAAACTGGATTGTCACAGATGACTAGTTGCTAATTACTGCTCTGTTCCTGGCTCATCATGGAGGGTGTTACCTTTGGGGAGGGACACCCACGATGATGATGATGATGATGATGGCACCCTGCTCATCATTCATCACAGCCTCCTGGGGCTCATAACCTCCAGATGTCAGTCCAAAAGCATTTCTACTAACAAGCCTATTGCACATGTTCTAGCTTTGCTGTTGAAAGCGGAAAGGTGGCATTTGTTATTCAAATTAGGTTAAATGGGTATGTAGGGGTGTTACCAGCAGAATAACGTAGCAAAGTATAGTCAAATGAAACCATAAAAAGCTATGTCCATTGTCCACAGCTAGTCTCTATAATAGTAAACACTCATTTACTCAGTAGTTATTTTAGCAGGCATCCCACCTCCTGCCTTCAGATAACAGTTAAAATAGAACAGAGCAAGTGTAGCATCTCCTTAATTATTTACCAATGCAGCAGGTTTAAGATACAGTCTCTACATTTTGGATTTTTATACTTGTGTACTAAGAGCTCATGTTTTTATGTTTTTACTGTGTATCCCAGTTGGACTGCTCCACAGTTTCTAATGAAAAAGCAGTCTTTTATTTCCACTTGTTGCTATCACTGTATGCAAATTCATTGTTAATGTTTTTCTTGCTAAAATGAAAACATCATTTCTCCAAAATGGCGAAAGCACTCAGTCACTGCAACCTAAAGCAAGCATTTTGCTATTGAAATGCATTTACTGATTGTTTTGTCAAGAAAATAATCAATTAATGTAATCAAGACCATCTATAGTTATCTTGTAGATGGGTTTTTTTAGCTGAATTTCTATTTTATCTCTTTTTTCTAATGCTTCAATTTAATTCTCATCAACAGAGTTTTTTTGCCCATTAAAACTTGCAGTGTCTTACAATACAGCTAAAATAGATTGTTATGAGGTATCTGGAACATTGTACATCATTCATGTTCCAATGCTGTGCCACTTAACAAGGCTAACGCGTGCTGTCTCTCAGCCTGAAGGAGGGTTTGACAAATTTAAGTGAAAAAGCATCGGCCCAATTATTCAACTTGAATTGGAGCCAGCGCTGCACTGATCACTTCAGTTTTCTTTCAGACATCACATCAGACAAACATCGGCGTAGCTGGCATACAAATGAGATGATGAAATGTGTCGAGGCATCAAAATCTTCGAATCTGAACAATACGCCAAAAATCACTCGGGTCAATCCAAATAAGCTTTTGTCATTGATTGACCTGGGGAAAAAAAATGGGGATTTTACTTTCAAATGAAATTGAGGAGGGAGAGTGAAAGACACGAGATGCTTTAAAAACCTCTCTTGATTCATTAAAAAGTCTCTGACACTACAGACTGTGGGTGGGGGGGGATTGATGTGAGCTCTCAGCCTGTGTATGTGTGAGGCAGAGAGAGAGAAAGAGAGACACAGCTGAGTGATTCTCTTCATGTCCCTGAGGGGTAATTAGCTGTGGCGTGGCCTGTCATTGCTCTGCAGGCCTCTTCAGTCCGGGGACTCGGCTGGCTGTGTCATCAGAGTCGTAGAGCTCCGTCTGTGGGGAGAACAACATACAGCACTCCCCTTTCTTTGGAGCCCTTGGGGGGTCACTGTCAAATAACTAGTCTTCATATACCCAGTGATATTTCCAAACGTCCCTTTTTCCTTTAACAGAGGTTTGATGCCACCTCTGTCCATTTCATTTAAGCACTTCATTTGTTTTTCTTTTCGTCGCTTTTTGGTAAAATGCTGCTATTTTCTCTCTACTTTTCATGTTACTCCCTTAATTCCTTTATGACACGTTCTGTCCTTCGTCTTCTTTTCTTTCCTCTGTTCTCTCCTTTTTCTCTCCTCTTCTTCCTCTCTCTAAAACTCCTAAATTTCCTCTTCATCTTCCTCATTCCTTTTCATCTCCCTCACCTTCCCACACAGTTCTTTCCGATTCATTCTTAATCCCTTACTTTTGTGCCTATGTACTGTGTCGGGAAATGACACCATCTCTACTGCTACAGCTTTCTTGTGCTTTCTTATTGTCCACTGCAACACCACCGGATAAAGAAGGCTTTAGTTGCTGTATGCAACAACCACTTACTTCAACCCATGCCTCCCTCACATAGTTTTGTGTTTTTCCTTCTCTTTATTCTTTTTCTGCATACTTTCATTGATTTTCCACAACAAGAAGCATGAAGCCTATCAATATTTTTAGCTGAAGATTGAAATCAATTGACAACGCCCCTCCACGAGTGGTTAAAAATGAGCGCCCACTGGTCTGTTATTAAAAAGCCAGCAGCTAGCGTTCACCCACCCATGTCTCTGTGTTCTGCTTGAGCCCCGTGCTCACTAATGACTGGCCCCATGACCCACCTCAATCTAGTCGATCGATACGCTGCCTTAAGTGCTTAAAAAGACAATCTACAAGTGGAGAAAGTGCGGCAGCCATCGATGTGCCCTCAAAACTGAAGGTGTTTTGCAAGTATGATTGCAGGCAGTTGTTTCTGTGGATTAAGTGTGTTCAGAGAGAAGAGCTGAGAAAAATAGCACAAAAATGGGGGGAAAAAGCACAAAAATCAGTCTTAGTTGTGTTTTTTCCCCCAAATGCTCCCGTAAACCGATTGCTGGCCCTACAGTGAACGATGGCGCCACTTTACCCACGCTGTCTCCAACCAGTCCATCCTCCAGGCCTCCAGTTATTCACAAAAATTGGTTTAAGTTTTTGTTGACACAGTGGGTTGTGTGAGGGTGGCTTTTTCCTCTACTTCTGGCTGTGTGGTGCCAGCATTTTTCGTCCGCTTCAGGCTGTCTCCTTAACTGCTTTCACCTCATCACGATTTCCCACCAATCACAATCTCCAGTCACTGTGTGAAGGCTCACAGCGGGCACACGTTGCATCAGTGTGACACAATAACATAATAACTAAAGCAAAAATGGTACACGGAGAAGAAAGAGTGACTCTTTTATCTAATATTAGGAGTGTTTTTGGTTTTTTTTATTTCTTCTTATAGTTCTGTGCCACTAAATATCATTTAAAGCAGGGATGTCAAACTCATCGGGGACCACAAACGACCAACTTTGATCTTAAATTGGTCTAAATAGTGAAACTGCCCTTTCTATTAGTGTAAAGAAGTTTAACGACAGACTTAGTCCCTGAGATATCTTATTATTAGCAAAAGAAGTGCGATTTCAGTTTTTTGCATAATAGAGAAAGGCTGTTTTAGTAAATAAAAGAAATCTGTTGAAACGACTCTTTGGGTTTGAAGTGTAAGAAATAAATATGAAAATGCTCTGGTAGCTCAATGCCCAAACTGTCACGGAATTATAAAACACAAAGTTTTTTGATAATTCACAGAAAATGTCCTTTCTATATTATTCTATGGGAAAAGATCTAAAACTCATCAAAGTACAGTTAAAAGTTTATGCTCTTCACATTTTGCAGAGCTGTCCAGTGGACCAGATTGGAGTCTTTGACAGGCTGATTTCGGCCCCTGGGACTTATATTTTGACATCTTTGATTTAAAACTTCAATGTCACATCATGTGACATCCGTCATACATTAATAGCCAAAGGTAGCTAAAGACTGATTTCATTCAGGTTTCATTTTCTACTTTCTATTTTGGTTGTAATGGCTTTGTTGGTGAAGATAATACCCATGACAAACCCAAGAGCCTGAATTATTTTATACAGTTGGATATCTGACACACACATCCAGCAGTATCCACTGACAGTAGGGTGCTATCTGTTTATAGATACCCTTTAAAAAGATTAATAATACCATGGTAAATATCGAGCACAATCATAAGGTTAATTAAAAATCCCAGTTTGTCTAGTAATTTGATTCCTAACCAAATGCTTAGCATTTTGTGCTCATGACCAAATGTGAGAATGCTAGCTTGCAAAACTAGTGTAGCTGACAGCGTGCTAAGTATTAGAACTACTGTTGCTCAGTATACCCTCACAGAGGGCTCCTAGAGTGGCTAAACACTCTGATCCCAAAGGCCAAAGGTGTCAAAGGCTATTTTGTCAGATGCTGCTAGCACTGCATTGGCATCTGACCCACGGCAAAATTGGACCATGAGAGATAACCTCCTCTTCGAAATGGCAACTTAGTTCATGTTTAGATGTTAGAAGGGTATCACTCCTGTCAGTGAGGAGACAATGGTTCATGTCTGGTTTTGGGAGTTTTATGTTCTTCATTTTACTTTCTGCACTCACTGCTTAGGGTTAGCAAAACAAACCTATTTAATTTAAGAAAATATCATATTTTGATTAAAATATGTCCAATAACAACACCAATAAAAATAAATAAATACATAAAAAACAACAGTAAATGTCATACAGGTATGTGCAAATTAAGGTACTGATTAAGGCAGGACATGCCCTGATAGATTTTTGCTAAAAAAAAAAAAAAAGAAAAAAAAGAAAAAAAGGAATGTGTATTTAAGTCATACTGTGAGTCCTATTATTGCTCTGTGTGAATATTAAGGCTCATTAAAAATGTGTGAGCCCTTTTCTGTGCCCCGCCTATTTGGACAGATGGCGTGGTCCACAGATAGAGTGCTACTTAGCTAATTATCAGGGCAGCATCCATGTCTACACCTCCTAATCATAGCCACACACACACACACTTTAATCTGTGTGGGTGCCTGGAGGGGAAAAGGCCAAAGCTGCAGCTTTGCCAGTCAGAATCAACATGACACCACAGGGAGCTTCTTCCTCTTGGAGAGAGCTTAGAGGACCCTGGGATGGATGGTGATGGGAATAGGAAGTACAAAGATATTGGCCATCTGGCTAACCTTCTATGTGCTGCTGTCAATACTGAAGAAGTTCACAGTATCGAACTGAGCTGGATCAGAGTTCTGCTGTTCACCAGAGCAACAACTTAGGGTGATGATAACTCACGCAGTTAATTTAGCTGACATAAAGTGGACAGACATTTAGTAATGGACAAGGATGCTTATCCTCAGCGCTGGGCAAAAGGGCATCTGAAAAATATCAATATGTAGAAGCAATCCATCACATAAACAGAAACAAGAATAATTGGACCAAATGCCGCGCATGTCAGCGGCACAGCAGGAGAAGTGGGAATGATCTATGAGTTTTCCGAACGGCTCCCGTTGAGGAGAACGGCCACGTTGACAATATATAAGCACCTTCACATAAACAAACGGAGAGGTGGAGAAATAATGGAGCAAAATCGCTCCTGTCAAAATGATGTGTCACATCCAGCACAACAGACAGCTGACATTTCACACCATATAGTCAACAATCAAGCCTTTGTTCATTAGCAGCTCAAGGCTGAGCAAAAACTGTCTGCATAATGGATGTGAAGCTAGCACAAACATAGACTTGTGGACCCCTGTCTAGATGATTCACGCAGACAGGAGGATGTGGTCTCCAAGGATGACCCCAGGTTGGGGATCCCCACCTCCTCTCACACCTCCCTCTGAAGGCCTTGAGGCAGATTCATCTGCAGGCATCTACATCCACTGCTGAGAGAGGAAAAACACACACACACACACAAAAAGGGCTATCCCACTTCTAGACGGCTCTATATCCCTTAATGAATGTGACATTTAGCTGATATTTACATGCAATGCAATTTACATGCCAAACCGTACAACCCAGATTAAACAAAGCTTAGCAATTACACACAAGCCATCGCGCCAAGATTTACTACAGGTGACCTGTGCAGCTCCTCCAAGACATCCACTTAGTCCCGGTTTCCCTTATCCTTCATTAAAGTGTTGCACACACATATACACACACAAAAACAGCGAAGTGAAACACAGTATCTCTACGGGGGGAAATTCTCAATCCCATCTGTCTGCTGAGGTTGAAATTGCTCTGCTGACAAGAGGCAAAATATCAATCAGAAGTAATTTCTTCCCACCGCCTCGCCTGTCAGCACTGCAGTTGAATGTTGACCCTCTGTCATAATACATTTGTTTACCATTTACATCTCTCACTTCACCAACTCCAAAATGTTATGGCCCCAGCAGCAGGAGAATATAAAACATTAAGGTCATTTGTGCACTCGGATCTCTCTCTCACTCTGCGCGTGTTTGCGTCCCACCAGTTCATAAATGATTTCACCTCAGCCAAAACGTTCCCAAGTAAAACGGGGCTGCATACCAATATGGTGAATTATAAATGCCAGCTGAAAGGCAGGCAGATGTATGAGGCCGCAGCGAGCGTTCTTTAACATTAAGAAGATGACGGTGACGGGAAGGTCTGCCGTCACCGCCTTTAATGGAGATGTTGCCTGGCCGACAGGCAGCCAGAAGCACTTGTATCAGCAGGTAAGCTCTCAGACAGCCTTTTGTGGTCTTTTAAAGTCTTAACTGAAAGACGCTGCTGGTTCTGGGGCAATTGATGCCATTCGGTCAGCACTATCTACACTGCGATTGTGTTATTATGTATTATGCTGCCTAAAAAAAAAAAAGTTTAAATTGTTTCTGCTACTTCAACACTAAACATTTGCATAGACCCTGCATAGAAATGTCAGGCTATTAATTGTAACTATCATGGCTGTTTCACATTTCCTATACCTGATGCCCGGCATGTCAGGGTAACTTTAATTGATTTTTCACTGGGTCACTGAGAAAGGCAAGCCAGATATGGGCCTGGGTGACATAATTGACATTTGAAGTTAAAAGTCAAGCACCGGAGGAAGCACATTCCACAGCGAAAAAGTTCATTCAGACGGCACAACTGTGTGACATTATAAGGATTATGTGTTGGGAATGAGAAAACCGGCTGCCAGGCTGTGATTCGTAAATAGCGTCCCTTTGGGAAATGCTGAAATAGCTGTCATTATATCAATTTATTAATTACAGAAAACAGATTTGGCAACGGTTAAGGAGAAAAAAAGAAAGACCGGCTTCCAATCTTTCTATTTTTTTTCCTGTTGGTACTCCCTTCTTCCGCACACACCTGTGCCTACACAGTAAAATTCGCAGTGTTAAAATAACACTTAAATAGTTAAATTTAACACTGGTCCCAAGTCTATTTGGTCCCATTCGGAATTGGTGTTAAATCAACTCTTTCCATAGTGTTAAAATTTTAGAGTAAAATTAACTCTAATTAGAGTAAAAATTTAACACTGAGTATCACCGCATAGTGTTAAATAAACTTAACACTAATAGTAGTGTCATATTATTTACTCTATCATAGTGATAAATTAACTCTATTTGAGTAAAATCCCACTGATTTTTAACACTGAATTGAGTTATTTGAAATTAACACTGGGGGTTCAAAAAACTCTGATGAGAGTTGATGTTACTCTATACTGTGTTATTCATGCACTAATCTCTAGTGAAAAATTAGCTCTCATAAGAGTAAAATTTTAAATTAATTTTACACCAAGTAGTGTTACTAAAACTCTTCCTGTAGTGTTACCATTACACTCAATTTACTGTTTTGCAGCATGAAAACCTGGTTTTTAATAATGCTTTTACATATAAAACAAGTGAGCAAAAACCACAACTAGATAATACATTTAACAGCTTTATTTTCATGTCAGGCTCAAAATATTAAAACATCTCGTGTATATAACACTTTAAAACAATGAATTCAGTTCGGCATAAAATGGCAATATGGAACGACATACAGGGAGGAATCTGAAGTGCCATACTTCATTTGAAGATCATATGGTTTGAAGTAACACAGGTCATTTATGTTCAACACCTTCGCACCATATTGGGATGCAGTCTGACCCTAAATGCATGATAATGGTCATCAAAACACAGGGTTTCCATCAATTTTCCGCAGAGCAATACAATGTCATCTTTCACAACAATACTTTTGATCTTACAAAACACCGGAATCTCAGACTACATCTGTACAGATGATAAAGTCAGGGCAATACCCCTTACCATGTTTTATTATCCACTTAGCTGAAAACAAACTGGTAGACAACACAGCTCCAAGCAATTTCTGGACCTTCTTTCAGCTCTCCAAGTGTTACCATCTTTCCTGGTCCTAAAGCTAATCATGCCATTCTTTTTCACCCCAACAGCCAGGAGGTAGGGTTGAGTGCTGGTAGTGATGG
>VUQG01001516.1:18852-32240 GCA_015106755.1 Etia nguti | reverse complement strand
TCATATGATTGTTGGGTTTCCTCTGTATCTATTATTGTACGATCTACTACACAATATGAAGCGCCTTGAGGCGACTGTTGTTGTGATTTGGCGCTATATAAATAAAATTGAATAAAATTGAATTGAATTGAATTGAACTGTTCAGAGCAGACATCACTGCAGCCAGTACACTGCAAACACTTTACTTTTCCATTTGTGTTTTCGGTCCAGTCTAGTTTGTATTGATTAAAATGTTGAGATTAGTTTAGTGTTTATTAGTTTCAGTGTTAGTTTTAGTTTTTGTCATTGAGATACAGGTCATATTATCACACTGTAAGAATGGAGAAATGTAGATCAATACATTATTACAACAATTCAAAGATTTGACACACAGTTGCATAAAATGAGAAAATACAATTTAGGTTCAGTTTATTATTTGCTGGGTTGTTGAGATATTATTCTACATGTTAATCTATCTTTTTAATGGATCGTGTGTGTGTGTGTGTGTGTGTGTGTGTGTGTGTGTGTGTGTTTAGAACTCCAGCACGCAGCAGCTGTCGGACTTAACGGTGAACATCAACGATCACGTGAACGCCGACCAGCTTCACACATTTGACAGGTTATTTTATTGAGCTGCTCTACTTTATTAAGCTTTTATTCTATGGTAAAAGGTTGTTATGATTATTTTAATTGTTGTGTTACTATTTTGGATCCTGTAAGGGACAAACTTTCCAACTTTAGGAACAGATGTGTAAATTATAATAAAGTATGCCTTGTCCTCAGCCTGCCTTATATGGTCATCTCAGATTGACCCCACCCACTTGTTGTTCAAATCTTTATTTGTTGGAGAAAGCCTATTATAAAAAAGTTGTCTGAAAGGGAGGGTGAGGGCAGTTTGTTTGATAACTAAAGATTATTTTGAATTGTGAATCATGCTGAGCTACTCGGGTATAGTCAGAAAATAAAAATATAGAGCTGGAAAATAAATAAAGTGATCTCTGTTCTCTGCAGTGTGTTCAAGGATGCGGACGGTTTGTCAGAGAAGGTGAAGTCTCAGCTGCTGCCCCCCCAGGACAGACCGACGGGACAGAGAGCAGAGAGGAACAGTCGGCGGGATGAGGAAGAGGAGGAGCAGAGAAGAAGAGGGGAGGACAGTGACCCCCTCCGCATTCCCAGCAGGAATCCTCGGCAGGGGACACACCCTAACTGGTTGGTGATGATACAAACTGTGCATGCAAAACTTTACAACGAAACTCAGATTTATTCATAAACTGATCGTTAAATATCCATCCATTTACTTGCGCTTACTAATGAGGTTCTCCCATCAGCATAGGATCAAGTAAATAATCCTATGTACATTCATGTTTTAACCTTATATTTGTGGTATTCTTGTTTTACTCAGACTGAATATACATTAGTCCATTCATTGGCAGTCTGGACTGTTCAGGTTTTCCTGTTTTGTGTGCATTAATGTGCATGGCCCACTCACTTAATAAATTAGAACAGTCTAAAAGTCCAGTTTAACCTTGAACGTTTTTAGATTTGTTTGCACTTTGCAGACTTGGAAAGAACTACATGACAGAAAATCAATGAACAACCAACAAGTTGTAATCCTTAACATTTTCATGGCATCAGAGCCTTGTGTTATTAATATTTATGACTAACATTTTGGCATTTGATACACACACACACACACACACACACCTCTGGATGTGCTGAGATTCAGGCTTCTAATAAGTCTAGACGGAGCATCTGTTGGTAAATGAGGACAGAGCTTTGTGTGTGTGTGTGTGTGTGTGTGTGTGTGTGTGTGTGTGTGTGTGTGCATTACTCATGTTCAGGGACCTAAATCTGTTTACACATTCCCTCCTGGGGACACAAAGCAAGTTCCCATAAAGTAATTATTAAATTTTAGAGGAAAGACTTAGTTTAACGTTCTGGTAAGTGTCCAGAGAATGAATGTGAGTGTAATATACTCTGAAGAGTGTGTGTGTGTGTGTGTGCGTGTTTTTGGGATGTAGACTGTTCACAGTCACCTTGTGGGGACACTGCCTTCTTTTAGGGACAAACAAAAGTTGCCATAATGTAAATTATTAAATTTTGGGCTGAACACTTGGTGTAAGGGTGGGCTAAGGAGAAGGTTTGAGTAAGGTTAGGGTGAGGCAAGTCAGAGAGCAGTAAGTACAGACACGGTGTTGTTAAGAAAAGAGGTTTGAAGGCTCTTAGTGAAACACTGTAGTCATCACTCTCCTTCTCATAATTGTTCGTAGTCTGCAAGCAAGCGGCCATTAGCCAAAACAGGGATGATATACTGCACCTGTCCTGCACTGTTACGCTGCACTATTTTATGTAGCTTGCCAAATTACATTAAATAACATGATCCATGGTACTAGCTATAGACAGTATCAAAGATGGATGGAGCTACTCTCTGGTTTGTGCAGTCTCTTTATGAGGCCAGCTCTGTATTTGAAACAGACGTGATAAGATGGGAGTGTATCTGACTTACAAGCCGGGGATATCTTCATCTCACAGGTTAACAACTTGTCATCTTTTTTGTCTTTGATATTAACTAAGGAGTTTTTTCCTTACTGAAAATGGATCTTTGGGGGGCTGACTATAAGTAAGCATGATTGCTTAGGATATAGTTAAGGCAGGGAGTCTGGGCTAGCTTTTTTAACAGATGTCTAGGCATTTTCCTGATAATTCTACGCATTTGAAAAACTAAAAACTACTTAAGATATGAATTAAGCTCCATTTAAAAATGTTCAAAAATATTTTTCTTTGGTGGAAATTAGTGCCACTGTCTTGGCACCATCTTTTTTCTGTCTAGAACAGTGTTTATTTTAGTCATTGATAGTGACACAAAGCAAAGCCAACACAGGGTGGTTAGATGGTGCTAACTGAATTTGGCTCCTCTGCATAAATCTGGTTAGTGTGTAACAGTAGATGTTATAGTGTAGTAATAGAAAAATGGCAGGTATATATAGCAAATAAGCAAAGTGAGTTTGGATAAATAAGCTCTCCTTTTTTAAAATTTTATTTTGTGAAATAAGATGGAGTGCAATTTATCCAGGTTAGCATTAAATCATTAGTCAGAATAAAGTAAGAATAAACCAAACAGTCCCTTATATGAATTTCAGTCTAGTCCATCTCTGCAGAGGTAGTTCACTACCCCGCTAAGCTAGACTAGTTAACTTTAAGAAACACCAGTGCATTAGCACACATTGGTGTTTTAATGTATAATGTCTGATAGAACTATTCAAAAGCTGAAGAGAGCAGGGTTGCTTTTTTTTTCTCATTTGTTCATTGTTTATTTATAGTAAACATGAAAATCTTTAACATGCACTAAAAGTGACTTGAAATTTAAATTATGGCAGCATTTTTTGATAGAAATGCACATTTTGTACGGTAATGTTAAATGTGGTTATGCTGACCGTCCTGGAAATGAAGTCAGAGTAACATCGTCTGAAGTGATGGAAACATGAGCACATGTGTGTGAGCGAGAGCTGTAGGACAGAATCACTCTGACTTTCACTCCTCATCTCATCTCCCTCCTCCTCCTCTTCCTCCTCTTCCTCCCCCGTCCTCTTAGCTATAACCCGCTCAGATGAGATGCAAGATGATGTCAGCACTTTATCGACCTCACTGCTGTCGCCTCCTTGTCCCTAGAGAGGGGCAGACAGAGGGGGAGGGAGATGAGGATGAGAAACGGGGACAGATGGGGAGAAAGTAAAAGTTAAGAGGAGAGGAGGGGGGAGAACAGACCAAGATAATGGAGAGAAAGTAAGAGAACAGATTTATGAGAAGATTCAGGAGTGAAAAAGATACAGAGAAACAAGCAGAATGATGGCAAAAGTTGAGTTGAAAGCGAGTAGAAAGAGGAAAGACAAGGGAGGAGGCAGAGATGACAGAAATGAACCTGAACACCTGAAGGTTGGATGAATCAGATGTAGGACTCTCCACCAGTCTTACTAGAAGCTGAATCAAGCATGCTTGTGTGTTTCCATAGTTAAAGTTACTCTTAGAGCAACTGTCTTTTATAAGTGGCATTAGTCATTGATGATTCTAAGCTGTAGGATCCAGTTAAAGTGAAATAATGATTGTAGGATGAATTTTAAAAAATGAGAATTAGAAAATAAATAGATAACATGTTTTTGTTAAGATGGGAACTGTTACTCCCAAAATGTCTATGAAATGTTAGAGAATCGGTATTAGTTTTCAAAAGTTAAAGTAGACGTGTCTTAAAATGTGTTGCTTTTTGCGTTGGTATTTACTGACCACTCAAAGCCCTTTAGACTACAATCAGAAAAGTCCAGCTGGGATTTGAACCAGGAACCTTGCTGCTCTGAGGTGACAATGCTAACAACTCCTTTACTGTGTCTCCTCAGTGCTTCAGTCTTCCAAAAGCTGAAATAGACTTTTCACATTTGGGAAGTCTTTTAAAAAATAATGTTTTTAATTGTTTGCATTCTTTTAAATATACCAGAGTCAGAATCTGAATACTATAATTATCAATAAGGAAATTATGTGTGTAAAATGATGAACCTGCTAGCGATTATCTAATGGACATCAATATCCTGCATTCAAAATGCAATAAAACTGAAGTTTCTACATCAACTATCTAATTTCCCAAAGTTGTGTTTCTGAAATGTCGGAGCATTTTTAAATTCTAGAACTAAATTCAATCTACTCAAACAAGCCTCGAAAGGGGACGTTCAAATTATATGAGGTCAGTGTATGTACAACTAAGTACAGCCTTCAGACCACTCTAAATGACAGCTGATCTATTTTTTCTACTTTTGGCTCTAAATGATGTCACTAAGAGAGAATTTCCCTAATATGGTCATCTCACACAGCTCTTTTTAAAATCAAGACTTATCAAGTCCACCAGAGATTTTTCCTTCACGTTTCACTCTGAGAATCTTCACCTGCTGGCTGTCCTGACAGTTTGACTCCCTGAAGTAAGGCCTGCTATTATCCCAGAGGACCAAAGGAGGAAATGCCGGGGTTTCAGTGCTGGAACTGTCCCACTGATTATCATGGGGAATGTGAGGCGCTAGTCAGTAATATGGACGAACTCGGTGAGCTGATTAAGACTCAGAGGGAACACCGTTAGTGGAGTTTGATGTGCTGCTTGCAGACGTTGTCATGGCAGCAACCAGAAATGTGGAGTGCACAAGTTGTGATTGAAAAGTAGTCTCATCTCGGACACGCTACTGCGAAGGAGCGTTTCGGTGGGGTGAATATTAAAGTGCTTGCTGGTGGAATGCGTTAACATGCATGAGAGAGTTCGTCATAGCACTGAATTCAGTTTGAATCACCACACTTGGGATGTCTTCCTCAACTGAAGAAGGTCCTCCAAATGACCGTGGCTGTGTGTGGTAAATGGCTATGGATAATTAATGGACCCAGACCATCCTCTGCACCACTTAGCGGACATGCAGCTGAACTCTTTTTCTCACTCTTTTATCTCCTCAGACACATGGACACATACAGAGTCTTTACTGCCTCATAACACATTCATTTTACATTTAAGCTCCTCATTGTATGATATCAGATTTTTACATTTTTATAATTTTACATTTATTGTAAGGTGTTTTTAATGTTTTCGCTCCTGCAATGTTGAATTTTGAGCATAAATAAAGTATCTATTTTCATTAGGTGTTGGTGAAGAAGATCATCAGTTGTGTTGCATGTATTTGATACATATTTGTAGCTGTTGTAGTTTGTTTTCCATTGACTGGTTTTGGTGTAAAACGATGTTAGACTGATCCTGTATTTAACTGGTTTTGAAGTTCATAGATGTGTTTGTGTGTGCGTGTTTCAGGCCCGACCCCATGGTTCCTCCATTTGCAGCTGGAGGAGCAGATCTGGATCCCTTTGGGTGAGTCTGTCTCTTTCTGTCATGTTTAAATCCTTTAAATCTGTTTATGGAAATCAATCTCAGACATACATTTAAGCGTTCTCCTGGGTTTTCCCTAATCTGGGATTTGGGGATGAACAGTCGGCTCTCACAGTAACGGACAGCTCTGGATTACTGGTGCGTGTCCAGCTGAAAGCGAAGCTTTAAGCTCAGATGTCAGAGAGTCGCAGAA
This sequence comes from Etia nguti, assembly GCA_015106755.1. Classification (NCBI taxonomy): domain Eukaryota; kingdom Metazoa; phylum Chordata; class Actinopteri; order Cichliformes; family Cichlidae; genus Etia; species Etia nguti. The sequence goes on along the minus strand of VUQG01001516.1, from coordinate 26,166 downwards.
TAGATGACAAACAAAAAGCAGCTGCAGACTCAGAATCTAAGTTTAGTCTTAACATTAAATTTTTATCAGCTCAAGCTTTTCTATTGTGCTAACACAGGTTTTGTATTGAAGTACCTTCCACCAGGACACTTTTTAAATCACTGAAGGTTAATTTGAACCTGTTTCCCCATATGTAGCTTTAAGTATCAGCTTGTCAAAACATCTCACTGTAATGTGTAAGTAAAGCAAAATAATCAAATCCAAGTTTTTGTTGAGAGCTGCCTTTTAATGACTGATTGATATTTTTGCCCCAGGAGTATGCAAGCATTACACACATACAATACATCTAGGTAGTGGCACCAGTATAAATCTCATATAGAGAGCTATTGCTTGGCATACAGGGTTCAAAATCAAACATATTTTAGTCAGAGAAAGATGTTAACATTTTTAAAGATCTCTACAAGTCATACCATATATGATTCAGGGACTCTTCCCTTCCATGTAAAACCTGGTTAAAACAGACCTGCAGTCATAGTTGCTCCATGCTTGTCTTGCTTTACTGCGCTTTTGTCACGTTTGTAATGTTGGTATGTTTGTGCTTTATTGTTTTTAGAGACTAAATTTAGCCCGTCCAGAAGGCAGCTGTTGGCACATTGTGATTTACAGTATAGATGTTATAAAAGATGGACATAGTTACTGTTACATCACCCACTCTTGAGTCCTCGCCCTGAGTGTTTTTGCTGTCACCACTTGGTGTTGTGTAACCAGATGTGACTAGCAAGGTTAATGAGAGTAACAGACAAATCTGAAGGTAATGAGCAGACCCTGGACAGTCCTCTTATTTTTCTTTAAAAGTGACCATAATTTACAAAATGAACTCCCTGTTTTATTCAGTATGACCTGAAACAAGCGACTCAGCCAATGAAATCTACAGGAAAGTGTTTAATGAAGTCTCAGAGCGAGGACCAACAGCCCAGGACCGTTTTCCCACAGACTTCTTTAAAACCACCAGAAGTCGTCTCTTTCTGGCCAATAGAAATAAAGCTTGCTGGAGACACTTTAACATCGACTTCCCTTTTCAGACTCGAACAAAGCAAACATCTCTAGTGGCCAAACTGAGTCCCAGCCATTATGTAAACTGTTTTCTTACAGTTTTTAATAATTGCTAAACTCAACCCCATTGCTCACCTTAAGATTTTTCTGGTTCCCTTACAAGGTGAGCTTTTGGCCAAGCCCTCCAGAAGAGCCAATAAGGCTCATGAGAGGTTTTTAATGGCAGCCAAGTGATCCAGTATGACCCACTGCACATGTTTACAAATGTAAAAAGGGCAGAGGGCATCCATTTTTATATGTTTTTGGGTTGTGTTGCAAGGTGTTATTTCCCTTAAACCTGTGCTTCAAGTACACTAATAAAGTGGGCACGTTTAAAAACCAGCTCACGGCGGACTTTGTTCTTTTTAGTGTTTATTAGCGTATTATTCTTTGATTTTATTTTATGTCTGTACTGGGGAGCTCTTTATGACGTCTGTTTTTGAAACAATCTTGTTTAGATGTCGAGCGTGGGGTAAGCTGGATAATACTCTCCAAACCGCCGCTTCGCAGTGGGTGGTTTTTAGCTCCGTCATCATCCATTACAATCATGAAAGTACAACTTGAGGATTTTTTATGTCATAATAGCATTACTGTTACTTAACTAGTGATTTATTTTTAAACACTTTCAGATGAAACCTCTAGCCTGTTTATCTTTGACATTTCAGTGGGATTTCAGAATAAAGTGAACAAAACCAGCTGACACGTGTCCTTCTCTTGAATCTCTGAACTCCGCCTCCCCCTCCTCAGGTCTCGCGGCGGTGGTGGGATGATAGTCGACCCCTTGAGGTCAGGTTATCCTCGCTCTGGCTTTGACCCGTCTAGTGGGATACCAGACATTCTGCCTCCTGGAGCCGTTCCCCCAGGAGCTCGCTTCGATCCGTTTGGACCCGTCGGACGTCACAGACCAGGGTGAGACACACACACACACACACACACACACACACCTCCATCTGTCTGCACTAATTCAGGCTGTAACAGCTCCTCAGCTGTGAGGCTCCGCTGAACCTCTCAAAGGGTCAGAGACACTTTGGATTTCTGAAATAAAATAAGTTCTCAAAAATAAAAAGACCTTATCTTCCGACTTGATCAAAAATCCAAATCTAAGAGCAGCGTTAACCTCCTAAGACCCGAACTTTTTCATGGCATGCATTTTTAATTTGTCTTTGCTATTTGGGCTGATTGGGACCTGATGAATGTAAAAACAAAGAATTATGAGATTTTATTTTATTTTTTTTTTACCTGATTTCTTTTTCTGAGAAGAATGAGATTTAAACACTTGCTTTAAATTTCGATAAAACAGTGGCAGCATAATGTCCTCGTAAGTGAATATCAGGCCCTTGTAGAGCAAAATTTAGTATTTTGGTCTAGACATCCCAAAATGTGATGTCCACATATGTGGACGCCAGGTCCTAGGAGGTTAAATCAGTCAGTGATCTTATTAAAGCTTTTTTTTTAAATTCTCAGCTGCAGCTCCACCAGATTTAATGCTGCAGAAATGAAACACAACAAAGCTGCACCCATTTTAATCTCAGTAATACCAGATGGCCTCTCCATTTTAGCAATTTAAAGAGTTTTGAGGAGCCACCTTACATAACAGAGGCAGCTCTTGACTCTGTGTCAACCCAAATAAAGGCTTATAATGGTTACAACATCTTAGATTTATATAATTTACAGCGCTCCTCTGAAATATATATTCTTCACAGAACAAAAGAGAAAATTGAACAGTTGTGTATGACTGTGGAGGTTCTCAGTCATCCAGGTCATCGTAGTCTAAGGAGCTTGGAAAGAAAAGCGTCAAACAGTTGAACAGTTGTGTATTTTTTTACATATTATAGAAACATTTGGTGCCAATTTCAAGATTTATTATAAAATAAAGCTTTCCATGATTATTAGATAATCATGGAAAGTTGCCTTAAAGTTGTTTTTTTTTTATATAAACGAATGAATCAAAGCAAAATCACCTGCTTGGCATTTATTTAGCTCCAAACTGATGTAGATGAAACTGACAAATGGAACAACCATAAGGAAAATAATCAGATGAAAGATGCCTCTGTTTGCAGCCTTAAGTGCTGTGAAATGATGAGTTTTTTAATCTGCTTCTGTTATGAATTGAGTCTGCTTTTCAGCCCCAGTAAAGGACAGAAAGCACTAAAGACAGTTTAATTGTCCTTGGAGCCTCTGCTTTGTGTTGTGAACAACTGAAATCAGTGCAACAGGACATGGCTCCACTCCAGCTCCCACTTCCTGTTCGTGCTCTTTGATTTGTGCTTTCCAGGTTAATTGTGCATTAACTTGAATGATAAAGGAGACGCACCAAAAACCTTTCAAAATAAAATAGCAAAAATCAGTCCAACAGCAGGCAGTGGACTCGTCTAATCATCAGCAGCCAGTGTATTTGCTCCATTACCTAACCCTGCCCTGCAGGCCTCAGTCTGAACACCAGGAGTCAAAATAAAAGTAAGACAAAATGTGAAAATATGACAGTAAATGGTGAATGGGACGGTACTTAGATAGCACCTTTTTACTCAGTTGACCACTTGGTTACTCCTCATTCACCAAATCTCACACACATTCATACAGCGCTTTTATCTGTGTCTAACCTGTGCACTCACATTCACACTCACACTCGATCCTTGCCCAAGTAGACTTAAGTTGTGTGCACAGCAGGAGTCAGGGATCGAACCACCGACCTTCCACTGGCTACACTAACAACAGCTCTGCGTGTTTCTCTTGTTTTTGTTTTTCAGGCCAGATCCAGACCACATGCCCCCTCCTGGCTACGATGACATGTTCATATAGTACCCTGGATTGTTTCCCGTTTTTCGACTTCCTGTTTGCTACTTACATCAGCATCTTTTCCTCCGGCCGATAGCAGCCGCCTTCTCCTCTCTGAGGGTTTGGTTTCATCCGTGTTTGTGGCCTGAAGATTTTCATTTTTCTCTTTTTGAGAAGGAGGGTTTGTTTTCTGATTGCTCATTTCATATGAATTAAATCTTTTGGATGCAAATTCACATAACAAAAGCTCAGTTACTGCTGTCTCAAATATCCATGACTTTGAAATAAAAAGGTTGCTCCAGTGTAAAAGAGCCTCTAAAAGAACAATGCCAGACAGATGAAGGTTTATGCCATTATGCATAATAAAGTCATATTTTGTCTTTTATACTGACATCTGAACATTGCTGAGCAATATTATTTTGTGAAGTAATGAGGTGACATTTGGCTGCAGGGCGAGATCTGCGAGTCTGGAGATTACTGCATAAATGAAAAATCTCAGCTTTGATCAACAAAGCTGCCGTAAAAGAAGCAGAACCACCGAGATGCTTAAATCTAACAACACGTATGAGTGAAAAACCCCTCTACCCTTTGCTTCCTAAATAATAGATCCCATCAAACTCCATCTACCAGTTTATTAATAAAAGAGTGCTTCTTCTTTTTCATTTTTGATGTGAAAATATTAAAGAACACTGGAACATGCTTCTTTATTTTTGTTTGGATTGTTGTCAATTGAACAAGTCTATTTAATTATCTCAGTAATATATACTGAATAAAAACCCTTTGATGAAATGCTCTGGTTTTTATTACTGAGTTTTTTTTCTATAAACTGCACATGAAAGATGGACATACCCCCTGTTGCATCAGCTACAGTGGCTACTGTGTTGTTACTGGACATCAGTAATCAGGAATTTGGGTTGTGGTCATATTTGATTTTTATTATCAATTAGGGGTAGCTAGCTTGGCCAGCTAAAACTGTATGGGTGCATTCACAGACAAACACAATCTGCTAATTAATGCCAATTAACAGACTCATAATGTAAAATTACTCACCAAAACTGGATCACAGGTATCTTGGACAGGCTGTAGTACAACTAACCATACAGCAAATCATATTATTGGTAATAAAATGTTCTGAAAGGCACGAACAGCACAATCGGGATCTTGATGTTGAGATCGGTGTCAAAGCAACCACATGCCTAAATTTAAGTTTTAATAATTTTAAAAATAATGAGTTCACACCTCAAAGTTTTTAAGAAGGTAAACCACATTCATGGAGTCTAAAACAGTTTCAACGTCAGGCTGTAAAACTGTTTACTTCAGCTGTAAGGTAAAGGCTCCCACTTTCACGTGGGAGTCCGTGGATGCTGACTCATTGTTGGAGGCAGCCTCAAGTGGCCAGTAGAGGAACTGCAGTTGTGGCACTGACACTTTGGCTTAATTTCCAACCCCTGAGCTGTTAAACATCAGTGTTAGCATACTGACATTAGCATTCCGTTTAACAGAGGCGCTGTCACCATGGTTGCAGACTGAGATGACGTTTTTCTTCAGCATCAGATCGTGGAGTTTAAACAGCTTGTTATAAACTCTGTGTTTTCAGGCCTTTTTCTAACGAGCACCTGAGATAGAGCACTGCTGTGACCAGAGCATCAGCTTCCTGTGCTATATTTACCTCTCAGCACTCCCTGGGCAGATACAGGAGGACTCGAGGTGGCTGTTTTCTTGCCTGCCTGCAGGCGTAATAACAGCTTGTTGAGCTGAAACTAATGAACAATACATAGCTAAAGAGGAAGTTTGTGGACCAACTTTTTCTTACAGTGCTGGTTTCTTGAAGAGAAAAAAGTCCTGTAAAGAAAACGATTCATGGCTAAAATGTAAGGTGAAAAGCTGATGGAGATCAGTGGCTCCAGAACCACATGAGGCTCATTTCTCATCTCCCGTGGCTCCCTGTGTCTCTCTCTGTGATAGACTGGTGACCTTTGCAGGGTGTACCCTGCCTTTTGCCCAGCAGCCCTGGATGAACTGATGGATGGCTCAATATTTTTGATATTTTTTATTTATTCTAAATAACCCTGGCAATAAGCAATATTTTGTATTCAATTCTGGAAATTAACACAGGGAGCAGAGAATCACAGTGATGTCACTCCTGGTTTTCTTTAAAATTCTTGCAGCAGTATTTTTGAACTAACTGTAACTATCCAATGGTCAGTTGTTGTTTTTTTTGTTTTTTTTAAATGAATAAAGGCATGAATAAGCTTCTTGCTGGGATTGCACTGGAACTGTATCTGTCTGAGATCCCAAAAAATGATTTGGTTACAACCTTAATATGGTCGGTGACACTAAATGTTCACACTAACATTTATCACAAGGATTCAGGCTGTAGTTTCTAGGTGTGAGGTGTAAATTATATATTATAATTAGGTTTAAAATTAGGGGTGTGGCTGCTGGTCTGTGTGTCCTCAAGTTCACTGCTTGGAGTCCCTGAACTGGATTTTTTCAGTTCGTTTGATGTGTTTGTGCATTTGGGGCATTTTTTTTAAATGAAATTCTCTGATGCTTTCTGAGGTAATTGTTCTCACAGATCAAGAAGAAGTTTGTGCCCCAGTATTGATGAGTATTTTGTGTGTGTGTGTTTGTGTATGTGTGTTATTCAGCACTAATTAGCAGCTCTTGTCTGTGCATTGTGTCCATGTTTTTTGTGGAAATAGCACGCTAACAAAGCTAGCTCAGCACTGAACTGGCTTTGAAAAGCCAACACAGGAATTGCTACATGGTATTCTTATAAAATAAAAAACTGAGGTTACCCATTTGAGCTCATTAGAGTTTGGACTGTGAGGTATGTTGCTCTAAGATGTTGTCTGTGCTCTCTCTTAACTGCCCCTGACTTTTGACTGTGTTTGTCATCTTGTCAGCTCACAGTTTCCTCCATGCTTTGACTTCCTCCTCTTTAAAATTCATGAAATGAACAGAGCTGCTTTCTCCTTGATGTTTCCATTTATTTCAGGGTATTTTAAAAGTTATAGTTTTAGTTTAACACCACATAAACAGCCCTTTATGTTTTGCTTTGTTAGGATGTAAATGGAAGCCAGAAGAGGACAGTAAAAAAAAAAAAGAGTGAGTGGGAGTGACAGGGACATAAATCAGTGTCTGAAAATCCAAACTCACAGCTCAGTCAGATGCATCTGATGTTTCTCCTATTAAATTTAATGAGAGGTTCTGCACGAAGCATACTTACCTTTAGATCAGCAGAGGGTCTTTACTAATGCTCCTGTGTGGGTAGAAAGATAGGCAAGGTTCTCATTTTGTCTTGTGGAAAACAGTAATCTGTGAAATTTATGAGTCATGCTGACTGGGGATTCATCTGACTCCAGAGCAGTAACACTTAACAAACAGAGAAATAATAAAAGGGACAAGAAACAAAAACAAGAGGAGACAAAAAAAAAAAAAAAAATCAAGAAACAAAAAAAAAAA
>VUQG01001516.1:0-18832 GCA_015106755.1 Etia nguti | reverse complement strand
AAAAATTTAACATTTTTTTTTTTTTTTTTTTCTTTTTTTTATTTGTACAATGTAGTTTATTTGTGTACATATTGATGGAGCAGCTAAAGGGGGGAGGGGTGGTTCACGATGGGTTTGTTGATGCTATCGTCAGTGCTGTAACAGAAATCCAGTACTTTCACCTCTAGCTGTTGTTGATTTCCTGCAAAAAAAAAAAAAAAAAAAAAAAAAAAAAAAAAAAAAAGGGAAAAAAAAAAAAAACAAGAGAAAAAAAAAAAAAAAAAAGACATCATGCAGCTTAAAAAAAAGAACTCAGTTTAAAGACTGACAGTAATAACAATGAGACAGAGTGCTGGAGACAGACTAGAAAATAGAATTTAATGCTAAAGAGCAAAGTCAGTTTTTAAAAATCTAAAAATAAGTCACAACCAGCTCAGCGGGGACACTCGGACACTTGAAGGGCAGAGTTTAAATATGAAAACCACTGCAGTGGTTAGATCTGCAGGCGTTTCAGTTAAGCTTTTATTGCTTAATTACCATTATAGTGTAGATGCTGATTGCATAGCTTTACAACAATTAGAGTTTAAACTGGTTCCCTTAAGGCCTTCTATTTTGTTTTTTATACAGCCAGGATTTATCTGCATGATATCATATCCTTTTGTGAGATGAATAATGATTAACAAAAAATATTTTTTGCAGTTTTTCCCAGAGAGCTGATATGAAGCCTCCACCATTTGTGATACTGTTTAAACTATGATGATGGTGATGTGCGGGTCTTTAAAAAGCTGCAACCTTCTTAGGTGTAAAGTTAAGTCAAGATGGAGTAACAGAAACTGCAGACGAGGCCACTGGAGGCTGGCTGTAAAAGCAGGTCAGTCCCCGCAGACTCCCATGTTAAAACATCCAACATACAGCAGGAATAATCAGGTTCACAAAACTGCTTTGGTGTCTGTAGCTATTTTCTAACTACCTGACAACTGTATGAGTCACAGTTATTTATTTTATTTTTACGTTCTTAACAGGAGCAACCCATTTGAATTTTATAAGGACTTAAACATTTGCACTGCACATGCTCACACGGGCAGTTGTAGCTGATAGCTGTCTGCCAGGCTTCACCTCAGCTTATTCAAGTTACTGAAACAGACTTCATTGCTGCGCTTGTAGTTTTGGTGCAAGAAGGCCTTACTCGAGTTTTAGTCAGTAAAATTTGGGGATTTTATTAATCTGTGACTATTTAACAGCATGCCGGTGCCTTGGCCACGGCTTCCAGGTCAGAAAAGTTAAGCCAGTGCATAGCTGCCTTAAACTGGGATTCTTTCTAATGGTCAGCAGGGGGCTTTTCAGATTTTACAGTCATTTCATCTGTCTTATCCTATTGAATACAATCATGCAAATTTAGCAAATCATGGTCTTAAGGTCAAAAACGAGTAGAAAGCGGGGTATATTCTTACTCTGGGACAGCTCAAGCCCTCGTCAGGTCTGATTTCAGAACTATGTGATAGTAACTGACAAAACAGCCAAGATGGGACTTCACAAACCGCGTGGTTACGTCATGGTGGCTTCATCCATCTTTCACATACAGTCTATGATCTTTGCCTTATTGTGAACTTGCACAGTATAAATAAAACTGAATTACATTTTAGAATTTTGGAAGCCAAGAATCAAAGAATTTGAGCCAGATTAGAGCCTCCCTGATGATTTCTTTAACGTCTGATACTCATCATCGTTTAAGGTTGTTGTTATGTTTGATTTAAATAAGACTTAAAGTTGGAAAGAGTTTTTCTAAGTTTAACCAGGAGATAGAGGAAGTTTCCCTTTGACTATGCAGTAACACCAGGTTGCCCTGCTGCCACAGCGTGGGAGCATAATCTGCAGGATGTTTTTCTCACCTTTGAACCTGATGAAATGCAAATGAGGTCCAGCAGGAGTTCCACTGCTAAATAAACACAGAGAGCAGCACCCTGCATTAAAAACAACAGCAATTTTATTGGTCACGTTAACAAAATCAGACTTAAAAACCAGCATCGTCGTTACATACAGGACATGGCTCTTCAGTATGTACAGGAACAAGGCATCGGACCTTTAGAGCATCACACATTAATAACATGCAGATTCACTGGCCTCCTGAAACGCACAACGCAGCGTCTTTTAAAACCGAGTGAAGAGCAAAAACAGGAGATGGCAGCTATATTTGTAGTTATCACTGGAGTGAGAATATATTTACTGAAATCAGTTACAGAACATTTGAAACTCTTACATTCAAACTCATTCACAAAAAGTCGTGAATCAGGATTTCAGAATTTTAAAGATTTATAAAATGTTAATGAACAACTCTCACTAATAAACACTGGTCATGGTAGAGCTTTAACAACATAACTCGGTTTGACACTGTACACAATCCTCTGTGCTCTTCATAAAATACATCACTGAGCAAACCAGGTGTCTGTGCAGCTCGAGCTATTTAGATTGTTCTTAGGCGGGAAGATAATATCAGCAAATATGCAATCTAATATATATTATTGGATAAAATTAAAAAAACAAAAAAACAAAAAAACGTAAGAAAATCCTCTTCACTCTTTGTGGGACTGAGGTTTGGTTTCTGGTAAAAATCATACAAAGTCCTTAAAACTTCCTCCTTTAGACAGAAAGAAGCTGATGTATATTTTAAAAAGCATCTGAATCCTCTACAGTAATTACCTGCAGTAATGATCCTTTGCAAGGATTCAACTTGGAAAAACATACAACAGTTAGCAGCATTTTATGTAGGACTAAAGTTAAAAAGGAAACACTGAGAAACATTGGTGAGACACCAGATTCATACAGAATACATATATATTTAGTTGCTTTATCAGGAGCCCAAGCCTGTTTGGGGGCAGCTAAAGCCTCATTACTACCCTGTAATTCGAATGGCTTCCCCTTTATGACCGCTGGTTAAAGTTAAAGGGAAAAAAAGCATCACAAAAGGATGATTTTCTGCTGTTTCTAAATTTCCACAAACTGGCACCACAGTGAGACTAGAGAAAAGAAAAACAGCAAACGGGTTGTGTAGATATGACAAAAACTGTGTCTATACACAGCTTATAAAGCTCTGTGCATGCATGGTCCCACTCTTTAAAGTCTTACTCACTGTGAAATTGCATAATTTAATACACAAGCATAATTTGCACTCCGGTCTTTAACTGTAGACACTTCCTTGATTCAGCATTTGCATTTAAATTCTCTGTAAATTCTCGAGTTATTTTGGCAAGTAAGAAAACACCAGTAAAGAACAGCAATTTGGTGATCTTACTAAGAAAAATCTAATGGAAACTGTAATGAGACCATCAACTCTGAAAGATAAGAGAAAAGAAATGAAAGCAGCGCGCTCAATCCAGAACAGTCTGTATGTTCAACTTTTATGCATCTGGCATTCTGATAAGTAAAGTTCACAGACAAAAATGCAGGAGGTGCTACTGAGTCGAGTAATTTCGAGATTTATTTGACCACGTTTTCATGAAAACAGAGCTCTGTTTTTCTTTTGTAACAAGTAAACAGCTTTAAGATGATTTTTACACAGATATTTGCAACTTAGCACCAAGAGTGAAGAGATAAATGTAGTTCTCTTAAATTCATGAATAAAACAATAAATGTGACTATTTTATACTTGGAATGATAAACCAGTATTATCTCGCACGCCGCCTGCTCTGTAACAGTCTGTGTAACCCTGGTTTTCGCTCAGGTTAAAGGGTTATGTCACTTTTCTCAAGAAATACAATCATTATAACACTTTAGATCAAATATCGACAGAAAATTATTTTATTTTACTTTCTGCTACTTATAATAATCTGTAATCTATAAACTGTCCATGAATTTATAATATAACGTAACTAAATTCCACCTTAAAATCAAAGTGATATATCCCTTTAAATTCAATTTTTTTTGCTATATTTTGTACTAAACTTTACTTTCATTGTCATCTATTCATTGCAAAAGACTCACAGACAAACACAAAACTCCTTTTCTCAGGTTTTTGTACACTTCTTAGACCTTAATATGCATCACTTCATTCTGCTTTCATAAAGCGATATTTCACTTGGACAGAAATTTTTTTAAAATTTTTTTTTAATTTAAATTACTGAACAGTCAGCTGTAAACAGAGGACGCCTCGGGGGCGTCGCTCACTCTTTTATTTCTGCTTTTTATGTAACGTCTGAAAATGTTGCTGCTGACACGTGAGAGGTTTGAGGCAATGTGACCTCAGATGGTTTCCATGTTTACTTCGTTTAAAGCAGGAACGTCAAACTCATTTTAGTTTAACGCAGGAGGCTCGGACCGAAACGTCTTCAAACTGTTCCTTTTCTTCGAATCAGCATGTCCGCTCAGGCTTTAATCCACGCTATAAGAAGTGGATCCATAAAATCACAAAAAAGTACTGACATTACCCAGACTTTGTTTCCCGATTTAAGAGAAATTTTCTGTTATTTCACAGAGAATTTTATCAAATGATATTTGATATGGTTCATCGAATAAAAAAAACAAACGTTTCTGCTATTTAATGCTTTATCTGTTACCTTTATTGGGATGTGGCAGCCTGAGGATAAAGCCTTTGTCAGTAAGACCTCAGGCTCAGGTGAAATGAACAGTTTGGAGTCTTGTGATTCTTACTTAATAAAAAGTTAAATTTAAGCCCTCCTTCTCTGCAAAGCACGCCGGGCTGGACCTTGGACGGGCCAGTTCTGGCTCTCTTTGTTTGGTATGTTTGACATCCCTATTTTAAGGCTCCAAAATGAAACTCTCTTTTAGGTACTCACTTTTAAAATGTTTTTATTCTCATGGTTTGGTCATGATAGGAACTTTCTTTAGATTGAACATGACCATACCATGAGCATAAAGGCATTTCATTTGTTATTCAAATGACAATGCCTTGGAGTTCTCTGACTTTGAAGCCTGTGTGTATATATCTCAGTCAAAGACCCATCAAATTAGGCAAAAACAATATAAATCCAGGAATTTTGAGATTGTATGTTGTGAATTAGGAAGCCATTAAAGTTTTTGACTCCTTAGTGGAAGCTGACTGACACTGAAGTTCGTCCAAAAAACTTTCCACCGGTGTGAAATATCACTTTATCTAATTAAATATACATCTATTACCTCTGCATGTTTCAGACAAGAAGAAAAAAATGTACTTTATACTGAAGTCATGTGACTATTTACGCCAAACTGGCTCACGTGTGAACGACAGAGATCATGAGATTGGGCGACGCTGCCACGATGCACCAGCTCCAGCGTTACAGTATTAGTTTGTACATTCATTGAGTCTCAGAGTGAAATGCTACTGTTGTTTGTCACATTTGTACATAAAGGGAAACATCGAGCTGCAGCCTGCAGAAGGAAGGACCTTTCAGAACGTTCACCACGAACGCTTACATTTCTATTTTAACCAGGAGCTTTTTGTCACAGCGACCTGTGGTGGATTTTTTCTGAGGCGCCGGGACGTGTTGTGATTAATGAGACTCAAATCGGGGTCACAACCCTGTGTGCTGCTGAAGTGTCCTTGAGCATCGTTCTGAATCCCAAACAGCTGCGAGAATGCTGTGCTGTGTCTGACCTTTGACCTCTGACCACTCAGTGTGGAGAAACAAGGGAGGGTGAGGACGTTTTTTTCTCTTTTTGTGCAATCAGATTGTTAAGCTCTGATATTTCTGCTTTAAACCACAGAACCTGAGTGTCCTGCACTTCAAAAGTGAGGTGGAAAAGACAGAATAAAGATATGCACTAGATGAAGTGAGGGGTGCAGGTGCATGCAGATATTTTTAAAAAATAAAGCAGAGCAAAGTCAAATTATGGCTGATAACTGTCCGCTAGCATTCACCTTGTCATATTTAAGCTGATACCAGGGACATTATCAAAGAGAAACACCCGGCACCAAAGAGTCCGGAGCTTTCTGAGAGAACTCTGATGGTAGAAGTTCAACTTCCAGGGAAAGTTTTAACCTTTTTTGTGTCCCATGGAGCATTGAAATTACAGCTATTTTAGAAAATGCCCCAAAATAACTGCCCAAGTGTGCAGAAGCCTTTCATGATGATTGCAGAGTGGTGAGACTTTAATTTAGAATTGATTTGAAGATACCCTTCTGAACAGCAAATTAGCAAATCACAGAAAGGGCCGGCTGTTCAAGCTGCAGCTTCAACCTTCCCACACCTGAAATCCTACTGTAAGCTGCTTTGCAACCCACCTCCTGCCAATTTTTTGCTCTTTATGACTTAATCAGTGTCACACTACCGCCAACGATGCCTTCTCTGTTCTGTGTCTGTGTGGAACAGAGCCATGCTGATAAATATAACATTATACAGATTTAAATACTGACTGACCCTGACTGAACAAGGTAAATGTTCATTTACATTTCCTGATTTAAGGCTATAAAAGGTAAGATTAGAAAATACATTTAACACATCCTTTTGGTTAAAAAACAAAGTGGGTCGATTGGCAGCAGAAATAAACAATTTTACAGCCTGGTACTAAAATTGTTTTGGCCTCTGTGGATGTATTTCTTCATTCATAATGTGGCTGCTTTGATTGACACGTATGCTGACACCTGCAGCTGTTAGCTGTCTGCTGGCTTCACCTTCTCAAATTCAAGTCACTGAACTGGACCTCTACACTTTGTTGGTGCGGTTGCTTCATCTTGGAGCATTTTAGTGCAATTATCGGACAAATATTATGATGCGGGGTACAGCTCGTCCAACCTTTTGCTTCAGAAAGACCAACATGGTGATGGCCAAACCGCTCACAATCAGTTTTCAAAAAGTAAAATCCAGGAACAAGCTGGTGACCCTTCTCTTCCATGAAATTAAATTAGGATCTAATTTTTACAGTATCGCGTTTATCTCGCACTTGTCTTTACGTCAATGAAAACAAAACAAAAAACTAAAATTTTTCATGGCGCTGGTTCGCCAATATGTAAACAAAACTATCAACTTTGCAAAAATATCTCAAGTTGCACTCAGTGAATCAGGGAAACATTATACCTTCTGTTTATATCCCATAAAACAAGACAAAGAGACATAATATCATCATATTTTCTCTGTTGTGCAAGGAGTATTGTATTTTTATTCATTTTTTAGAATCTAGTGAGTATGTCTCATATGCCAATAAAAGGAAATTTAAGAAAGTCTAGCTGCTGATGTTTTATTCATTAGCCCAGCAGAGCTTTTTGTCTGCTTTATCCTCATGTGTTTAAAGTTCTGACTACTCAGCTAAACTCTCCTCTTAGCCTGGAGTGAATTAACGCTCTGATTCTTGGAAAATGTAAAAAAAAAAATGTGTAATTTATTTATTCCCACAAAGGCTGAGTGTGCATCCCCTCCTAGCCAGAGGTTTCAGGAGACTCTGAGACACTGTCTCCTCTATCATGTCCTCACAAGGACTTTTCATGACATCCGAGAGCTGGTCTACCAACAGTCCTTTGATATAAATAGACTATTTCTATGGCAACCGAGTCATGGCGGTGCCCGCGGAATAAAGATTGATTTTCTCTCGTGTCTTCGGTCAAAGTGCTCGTGTTAGGTCTTGACATTCAAGGATGTCACAGAGGAAATGAAACACAGAAACATAGTTTCACACTTTTCAAACGCTCACATCCACCATCTGTTTACATCTGCTTAATTATAAAATCCATTTGTGCATTTAATTGTGACCTCACTCTTCACCCTTTGTGAGTGCAGCGACGCTGTAGTAATGCCGTCAGGGGAGGAGTGCACCTAATAAATATATGCAGACCTATGAGTCACTTTAGAAAACGAAGACAGTCAGTGTTTCTCACTCATGAGTCTTCTTTCCTGATTCCATCTGCATGTTCACAAACAGCTCACCTATGTCCTCATCACAGACTTCATAATGCCTGCTTTCAGGTCTGAATAATGAAGCTGGTGTGGAAGTGCCTCAAAGCTGTAGTCCTGCTAATGACCAGCAGGGGCAACGCCCTCTATACTTTGATTGCACAGAGACCTGTGAGAAAATGACCCTACTTCTCACTCGATATTTAACCAATGCAGACAGTTTTCTGATGAGCTCACAACTTTGGCTGTTAAAAAAGGAGCGACAACAGCACAAAAAAAAATTTAGCCAGCATTAAAAGTTGTGAGTAAAAGCTCTGGGTAGCGCCAGAGCGTTCGTTTGGTTTCTGCAAATCTGTTTTAAACGTGGCATTTTTCAAAGCTTCCAGCAGCTCAGCTATTTATTTTTATTTGCCTAAAACCAAAATCTGGCAGAACAAAAATCCACAGCAGTCTTTTCTTTGCCTCGTGTATGAAACATCTTATTTGGACACTGAATTCTATGCAACCTGCACCTACATTACAAACACACTGAGAATGCAGCTCAGCGATGATTACATTTCTGAATTTCTGCTGGTTTTTCTTCCATTTTCACACATTTTCACATCTAGTTATCAAATTCAAACCAATATGAGACATATAAGACTCAGAATTACTGAAAAAATACTCACATGCATGCCCCCCACCTCCCATCTGAATGAGCTTTTTGAAGTATAATCCTCATTCTTTCTCTGTCCTTCTCACCTGACTGCATCCATCCACGTAACTGAAATAAAGACCCTTTCAAGCCCTTTTCTTCCAGCTCCGTGCATCCAACCTGTGTGAAGCGACCGAGCGACAACAATCATTCCTTCTGTGATGTTGTGTTTCTCCCCACTAACAAGGACCTGCAGGGTCCACAGACCTAATCTGTTTCTCCCCCAATGAGAATCAGGTTCAGACTTTTTTTTCCCATCCTTGTTAAAACCTTAAGCCTTGTCTTTTTATTCTGGCTGCCTAGAGGCCAGTGGGGAAACATCAATGTGTCATTCAAAGTATTCATGCAGAGTCACTCCTCGTCTTCCCCGCTAAGCTGAAAATCCGCCTCTTCAAGAATCACCTCACGTCACCCGGCGACTCGGCTGCATCCCACCGCCTCGCCCACATCTCCTCCCTTCCTTCACTCCACTCTACTTCATCCACACATGAAAAGGAAAGCTTCAGCTGGTTTCCAAAGCTGCACGATGACAATGAAGTGACACTTTGACCTTTGCACTCCTCACTTCTGCTTGTATGATGCTAAAGCATCTCGGCCTGAAACTTTATCTCCATGTTGGCGTTTCTAACTGTTTCTGAGTCGAGTGCAGAGAAGAGTCTGAAAACCTGTAATGACTTTGACATTTTTGCACTTCTGCTTCTTCTGTCTTTTTTTAAGTGGGTTTTTTACATTAATGTCTCTTGTTGATGTTGATGAGGCTAAACGGGATTCAGATCCTGTGGAAAGGAGTGCTGGGGATGCTGCAGCCCTCCTGTGGATGATTGCAGGGGAACTTTGAGAGGAAGTTTCATTTGTCACTTAATTTTCCTATTTTATTTTTATTGCTTTTTGATTTAAGAAAGTGACCAAACTATCATGAACCTACATATCCCACCGAGTGTCTCCAATATTTCAAAACCTGCTTTTGGCTGAGGGAAAAGTGTTCAGGACTTCTGGAGTTTGATCTAAAAATAGCAGATGCTGAAAATGGTCCAGAGGGGCCTGAGAAAGGTGTTTCTGACTTTTACAGTTACTGGAACTTTATGTTCACACCTCATATTTTCGGGGAGCCTTTTGTGTGTCTTTGGTTGTGCTCGCACCCAACATGTTTGCAGCTGTTTAATTAACACTCTCCCGTTTCTTTGGGAAAGTGAGAAAATTACTGTTGAAGGAGCAGTTTCTTAATGGACTACTGCTCTGAACACCAGACAGCATCAGCTGTGTCGGTCGAATCGGTGCATCATGACTCAGATTTGTTCTGAACCTCCATCACGGCCAGCGTGACTAATCCGGCAGAGACACGTTTTGCTAAAAGTGTGCCTGTAAAGTTTGAATGAGCCTCCAGTTCTCCTCCTGGTTTTAGTCACAGTGAGCTTGGTGTGATCACACCCTGACTGCAGAGGTGAGAAGGAAGCAGGGCAGCTTTCAGCAGCAGCTGAGGACAACAGCTGTTGAAAACACGGGAATCGCTCCCTCACGCGTGTCCCGATGTTAACCATGAAGCCCCCTCACATGAAGGCAGCAAAGATCTCAGGTTTTGTTTTACTCAAGGACACTTCAGCAGGGGGGGACTGTGGCAAGGACCAAATCCGTGACCCTCTGTTTATAAATGTTAACCTGCAGCGAATGAGGTTATACACTGCTCATCATTAGCCTGGTCTAAGGCAGCTCCTGGTAAAATAACAATAACACTATAAATAAAGTTATTTTTATACCTTTAACAGGTTTGAATATTTGTGTCACCAAACATTTACTGTTTGTAATTAATAAATATAATAATTCATGTAAAGTTAAATTATTTCTTTATGTTTGTTTTACTTTTTAATCATTACTTACACTATCAATGTTTAAAATTACGTCAGTATTGATAGATTCAATATATTTGAGGCTCATGCTTATGTATATTTATTTGCATTAGTTTCTTACGTTAATTGTTTCATTGCCAAAATAATCAGAAAGCAGAAGATATTTTATCGTTAGTTAAATGACAATAAAGTAATTTATATTCATTGTTTATGTCCTCAAATTCTTTGTTTCCAAAGTCTGATTGTAGTAGGGATATTTAAAAGTGATAAATATATGTCTGGAATATTTTTTTTATAGTCAGTGGGAGGAAAAAAAGAATTTCAGTAATTCAACTTGAGTTTTTTCTGACATTTTAAGGCTCAAACGACCATCACACCAGCTGATCGGCCATAAGACTGTTTGTCTGTGACGTCTAAAGTCATCATCACTAATAATCACCCCTAAATCTATGGCATCAACAATGGGACTTTCAGCTCTTTAAAATTGTTCCCCCATATCTTCACAGTCGAATGAAAAGATTAATAATTCTGCTAACACACTTTGCAAACTAGTTACATTTTCAATTCGATTCAATTTTATTTATATCGTGACAAATCACTACAATAATTGCCTCAAGGCGCTTTATGTTATAAGGTAAAGACCTAACAATAACAGAGAACCCACCCAAAAGTCATTTTTGCTGTTAGGGTTCAACCAAACCTCTGATCCTGTGATGGTTTAGGCCTCGCAGGGTTACTCGCTGCTGACAGAAAGAACTTGGTTCGCTGTGACTTGTCTTTTTATAATTTTGCATACCTGTGTTGTGTTTCTGGAGCAGGAGTTTCTGAAGGTCCTCCACATCCTGCATGTCTGCAGGTTATATTTACAGTATTTGTGAAAGAAAAATGTAAAACGTCAAAAAACAGCTGAGATTAGTATCAGTGTGTGCGCCACTGTAAGCTGGACTCAATAATGTGTGCATGTGTGTGTGTGCGTGTGTGTGGCTACATTACCCTTGGCTAACTGGCTCACTATACAGACTGTAATACTTTAGCATAATAATATCAGTGTATACACAATGTACAGTGCCGGTGTTTACTGTTAAGGCATATTGTATCCTTACATGACATAAATAACATCAGTGTACATATAATACAAATAAGTGGTGTCATTAAAGGTTCAATCCACTCAAAAACATCCACAAGTCACTTTAATGTTTCTTCTTTAAGATGAAATCAGCTTTTTACCCATTTTAGGCTTTGGACTCTTTCATAGACGTTCTGATTATAATCAGTGGTGGAGTGTAACTAAATACAGTTAATTAAGTACAACTCTGAGGTACTTTACCTTCAGTGGAGCTTACTTTAGTTTTATCTGCACTGTATGTTTGGCAGCTGAAGTTACTTTTATGATTATTTATATCATTATGATAAACAACAAAATAAAGCAACAGTCTGATGACGTGTCCAGAGTGTACCTGAGCTTTTACCCAATGAAAGCTGGGATAGGCTCCAGCTTCCCTGTGCCCCTGAATTGGATAAGGGGATGGATGGATGGATGGATGGATGGATGGAAGTTGCGTAGGCACTAGTAACTAATTCTGGGAACCCACTGGGATGTCTGCTAACTTAGCCACCGGGGATGATGGCCAATTTTGTGGTACCAGCCAGGCCACGATTTTCATTAAAAAAAAATTTAACATTAATAAAAAACTAACTGTTATAAGATACTGCACAATGGTTATCCAGTATACTTTGACAAATGTAATCCTGCATTTTCTCTCTACATGAACTGTTTACCCGTATGTATCCAAAACCTGGACTACAAACAGAAACCAAAAGGCTTCCTGTGCCAAAAATGTCTGCATATTCATACAGAATCTGTTTATAGGGATCATTATAAATTAAACGCAAATAGAGCTCAAACATTAAGTTGTAGAAGTTAATCATTTTTGTCCCATGCTCTTTATATTGTTTTACTTCCACTTTATTTCCAAAATAAACACTCACTTTCTTTAACACCAATATTACTCTCGGTTTTCCAAATGTATACAAACCAAACAATGGATCAGTTCTTTGTAATCATCGTGAAGTTTGCAAAATTATGTGTATGTGCACAATTACTATCAAGGGAGCCAATTCTGCTCACACCCAGCTTCATATTTTTGCATGATTGGCTTTGCATGATTTAAAGTTCAAAGTAATCCTTACTTACTTAAACTGGCCGTTGCCTTGTAAACAGAATTTATTTAAAGGCAGGTGGGTGGGTCTTCTGTGCTCACTGAATGAAATGACAATATGAAAGATATCCTTTCTTTGTGACTTCATACAGACCAAAACTGAGTATTGTGACTTTCCATCACTGTAACAGGATATATGACAGAAAATAAGGACTTACACAATAGGTCCCTTTGAGTCGACGCAGGACTTTTTTCTTGTGTTTAGTACTTTTACTTAAGTAAAGATCTGAAGTGTTTGTCCACCACTGATCATAATAACTGCTCAGTCTATAAAAGTTCATGTGTACTTTCAAATACTAGAAACCATAAAGTCTATGCAAGTTTAGCGTGTAGCACAGGGTAGTTTTATATAAATATGACTTCAAGTTCTGGAGAAGCAGCTGAGAGTGAAGCAGCTTTCACTCTCAGATGGAGTCTCTGCTGTGGAAGGTGATGCTCACAGAAAATGCTGATTAGTAAGCATGAGGCAACAGTTTTGGATGATGCAGCACGAGATACCGGATATGTGACACGATACTTATTGTTGATGCTGCATTCACTGACACTTTTATAATGTAAAACAGGCTTGTTGGAGAAGTCGATTGTTACACATTTTCTTTTTTGGTTCTGTTGCTTGCAAAAATGAATGTGACCCCTGTCAAATCACTCATTATTGTTGCTTAAAATTTTGATTTTGAAATGTTTCTGTGATAAAAAACAAACAAACTGTGTTTTCCCTTCATCTAGTGTCTGCTGATGTGTGTGTCTGTGATAAAGCAGTAGTGATTTCCAACCAAGAGCCACTCAGAAAGTGTTTGTCAAAGAGAAAAATAAATAAATAAAAGAAATCATTACAGACTACTGTGCTCTTTGACGCCTGGTGCAATGCTTTGTGGGTAACGTGCATCACTTCTGCACCTGCCAGGTTAACACCTCCCATCATTACCTCCTAGCTCTCGCTGCATCCAGCCAAACGTTAAAGCTGCATTAAGCAATTTTTGACCACAAGGGGGCATAATCAGCTTTTAAGCTGGTGAGTTAAAGTCAAATTGCTCAGACAATGCACAGAGGAGTATTTCTCACTGGGCTGCCATTTTCTGTACTTACAGTGAGAGAAAGCAGCAGCAGTAGCAGCAGCATGTGCTGTGTGGTTATAGACAGATGGATTCTGGACGTTTGAGGCCAATAAGAGAATCAATATTTCATAGCTTAAAGGTTCCCCGTGGAGGTTTTTTTCTGCATCTAGTAAAATTCTGCTAACAGAATATGAATGAATCCATGAATCCAATATGAGTGAATCCACCTCCCAACATTAAACCACATGTGTCTGTGCAGCCAGAAAGCCAAAAAAAGCAGCTAAAATTGCCAAAAGATACCCGGGAGCTCTTCTCCATCTTTTTAATCAGTCACTTTTTTTGCTTAATGCAGGTTTAAACTGAACATTTTAAGCTTTTTTTAGGGTTTTCTGTGGTTAATCTTCTGTACTAATGGCTGGAGGTGAGCGTCGCCAGACTTTCAAAACTGTTGCCTCTGTTTTTTGTACGAGAGCGAGATGCTCTTTCTTTTGACGTAAATTACTGTGAAGTCTGTTAGAGTGCTATTCACAGCAGCATTACAAGCCGAGTATTTAGTGTGAGTGTGTTAAGGTAAACCTGCTGGTTAGGGCTTAAAAAATGGCTAGATTCAATTACTGAACATCCTTTCAGCGTCAGTAAAGAATTTTCACAATAAAATGTTAATCTTACTTTCTGCAGTGCTTTATATCATAATGTGCTTTATATTGTATGACTCTGATTAACATACTAGGATTCAAAATTTTCATTTTAATCTTTGCTATGCATCCGTTCATGTCCACATGTGCTCTTATCCACATTGCCACAGGCTTACCTCTCGTCTTCCACCCAGTCGAGCCCTCTTTTGTAAAGTCATACATCCCTTGTAATTGGTCAGAATAAATATCCCTTAAGCTCAGTTCATCCCTACATGCCGGGTAACAGCTCCGGCGGGAAGCCTCGTGCTTAAGATGTGGTTCTCCCCTCGGCACAAACGGGCGACCTGCATCCCCATAATGCACCTGGGCGATCACGCAGAGGAAGGCAGAGGGTGGAGCTAGTTGACTCCACATGCAGCAGCAGCAGAAGAAGCAGCAGGAAGTGAAGGAGGAGGGTTTTTGCTTGGTCCTGGTTCTGATTTGGAGTCCCGGCTCGGCTCTGGCTGTACGTTATTCCGCGTTTCTGCGCATTCCACCAAAAACTCCTCGCCTCCATCCCTGCCCTCACCTAACCCTGCCTCTCCAGTTGCCAGTTGCTTCATTCTCAGGTTGATGGAGCCATAAGTCCTCTTGGGTCGAACGAATGCCGCCCTGCGTCGGTACATCTCGCCCCGGCAGATGGACACCATGAGCAGCACAGACAGGAACATCCCTCCCAGGGTCAGCAGGCCCAGGCCCGCGATGATGCACTTATCCAGGTGGGAGCCAAGCTGGGCGTAGTACATCTCCAGCTTCTCCATCTGCCGCGCCGAAACTGAGTCCGGGTCGACTTTGGGCTCCCGGGGGATGGTGTAGGCGATGACCACAAGGACGATCCCACTCACGAGGAACACCAGCGCCAAGATGAAGCCGTAGTCTGCCGAGTGGTCATCAACGGGGCGAAATTCAGTGAAGTCCTGACTGTCCTCCTGACCTCCACCTGCTCCACCGCCTCCTTCCTCCTCATCGTACGACTGCGGCGAGATCTCCTGATGATGCTGCTAGTGAGAAAGGGAGGAAGGAAACAAGGAAAGAAGAGAATAGAGGAGAGAAAAATGTAGAAATAAGAACAGAAAAAAGGGGGAATGAAGGGGTGAAGGAAAAGAAAGAAAGTATAAATTCATTAATAAACAGCACAATGAAAGAAGGAGGGAAGGGAGTGAAGTAAGGACAGTAAGGAAAGAAATAGAGGAAGAAAAAACAAGGAAAGAAAGAAAGAAGGATGAGATAAACAGGCCAGACCACAGCGCTGAGGTCAGGGGTCACAGAATGCAGTGAGATCACATCCAGAGAGGAGGACATGCGTTGGCGTGATGACCTGTTACTAACGAATGTCACCGACATGTCTCAGTAAAAGCTGTACAGATACAGGTGAGAGCCGTGGAGTCGTGACAGTCTAACAGAAAACGAACATCAGCTGAAAGTCTTCACACCTGAGCTGTGGTCTCACTGAGAGTGGATGCTGCTGTGATACAGATCAGTGTTTCAGCACTCAAATAACACAATAACAGCACATACATACAAAATAAAAGCCAGGGTGGGAGAGTGATGTCACCCCAAAGGCATCCAAACAGCAATCAGCACAAAGTGATTTTTCAGTTGTGAAGAAAGCTTAAATCTGTTTGTGTTTCCTGAAGACAAAACATGCTAGAAAACCCTGGACAAATTCTTTTTTCAGGTCAGCAGCTGTACACCAGCGTGTGTTTGTCTCTTCTCACAGGGTTCATCTTCCAAAGAGATGAATGTGAAGCTGGATTTCTGGCTCAGGTTAGATTTGGAAGGTTACATCACTTTTGGCTAGGTGGTTCGCTCTGTAACCCGAATCTGCTGAGGTCACATAAGGACTGCTTTAAGCTACTGCTTTAAAAACATCGAAAACAAATGTCTGCCCAACCACCAAACCCCACCGCGCTCACCTTACTGTTTCCTGAAGTCAAAGGTGGATAACTCGTGGTCGGCTGTTGCGCCTGCTGACGGAGGTCCTGCTCCTCATCCTGCTCGTAGGAGGCGTTCTCAAAGCCCCGGGCGGAGCAGCCCACCGTTGCTGCTGTCCAGGGTGCTGAAGTCGGTGTCGGAGATGGGCCTCGCCGGGCTCCACTCCCTCGCAGCTCCTGGAGCTCTACAGTGTTGAAAGAGGACTCCATCGATATGTGCTCATGTCTTCACTGGACTTCCGCTCGGCTTTATCCTCACTGAATAAATAGATTAAATATTATATGATTCATGACACATAGGAAAGGAGTTATATAATCCAACAGAGCCTGACTTGACCTACAAAAATGAATGGTATTACTCATTAATAGTCTTGCACTATGGAAATAATCTAGACATTAATAACACGTAGCCTTATAGTTTATTAATCAGTTATGGTTAGAAGTGGTTTTCTCAAGTTGTCAATGGGTTACTTCAGATCCATCCCATTTTCTAGGAATTTTTCTAAAATTTCCATAAACGTACACATGAATTCATCGATGAACTGGTTAAACTTTTAATGTTCAAAGAAGATTTGACTTCCTGTTTACCTTAACATTAAGTAGACCTCTTCTACTTTGTTCTACTATATGAACAAATGCACTGGCCCTCCAACACCTCACACCTACAGGAGCTGCTGTGCTGTGGAAACCCATGCCATGTCCAGTGCAGTTTTTGTGCTGATGATGATGTCAGAGGAAGTTTGGGACTCTGCATTTATTGGTCAGCACGTACAGAGCGATCCCCCCCGTGGTTCCTGAATGCATCCACTTTGCAATCATACCACTTACAGCTGATTATGGAACATCTACGAAGGAAGAAATTTCATGAACTGACTTTCTGCTACAGTGGCATCCTGTTAGAGTGCCACACTTGAATTCAGTGCGCTCTTCAGAACGACTCATTCTTTCATAAATATTTGTAAAGACAGACTGCATGGCTAGGTGTCCGATTTTATTTAACTGTAAACTGAAAACAGGGCAACAGGGTAAATCTGGACTCAAGAGAACACACGACCTTCGTCCAGTGTTTATTCTCCCTTTTTCTTGATTCCCCTCAGTGATCGGTAGTTTTCTTAAGGTTGAGCTCTTTTCAGATTGCACATGTAGAAATGCTTTTTATTCGACTGCATTTCTTCTTCAGAGATGATGGTTCGCCACTATCTTTCCAGGTTTTAATAACACATTGAACAGTTCTTAACCAGCTGTAGTTGCTTCAGTGTTTCAGTTGTTTTCTTTGCTTGATGCAGGTCAATAATTTGATCCTCATGAAACAGAGTAACATCTTTTCCACTATGGGATATGTCTTCCTACGCAGCAACCTGCTGTCTCCACACCACCTGCAGACAGGAATCCATCACACATTTAATCACAAGTGTCTCACCTTCATGGTTATTCATTCCCATTTCTTCTTCCTGTCATCACCATCGCGATGACACTTCTCCTGGTGATGCAGAGTTAAAACCAGCTAAATCCTAAAGCAAAGGAAGAGAGAGAGAGATGTTTGCAGCTGATTTCAGTTCATTCTAAGCCCTTTAAAGCAGGTCAAGGTGAAAACTGATATATGTGCACGAGGATGTGTTAACAGCAGAGAGCAATTAAAACAAAGTGAGACAATTGCTTTAAAAATGCACTGAGTTATTTTTTTATTTTTTTATTTTTTCAACATGTTATTTCACAGAGAAGAAACTGGCTGCCTGTGCTGGTTAACACCTCAGAGCCCCGGGTGTGATCCTTATCAAGCACAAGCTGGTGTGAATATTAAAGAGGCTCGATAGCTGAAGTCTGAAGATCCAATGCAGGAGTATCAAACTGCTTTTAGTTCATAGTCACAATCAGCCCAAATTGATAAATTGATCTCAAGTGGGCAGGAGAGTTAAAATGAGTAGATAATAAAAGCTATTAAACAAAGTCTTTGTTTTAATGATTTTTTAAAATGGAGTGGCACAATGGGGACCCAAAACAAGGCAGGGACCCTACAGGAAATCTGAGCGTGATTAAAAATAAAGTCCAATGTTGAAAACAGTGGGTTTAATTTTCAGGCTCGTGTGCAGTCATGTTTCCTCAGACAGATGTCATTACAGAAGAAATGGCCCCACAAGCGTAGAAAACACAGTTTCATGTTAAACAATGTTTAATAACGTTTTCCAAAGTGGTGAAACAAGTATTTAGACCCTCTCCTTAAGTAAAAGCTATAATCAGAATCAGAATCGCGTTTATTGGCCAAGTATATGCGCAAACACATACAAGGAATTTGGTTCCGGCAGATGGCGACTCTCAAGGACAGCAATGTAAATCACAACAATATGTAAACGACACACACACACGCACACACACACATATATATATATATATATATATATATATATATATATATATATATATATATATATATATATATATATATATATATATATATATATATATATATATATATATATATTATATGTATGTATATGTATATATATATATATATATATATATATGTATATATATATATATGTATATGTATATATATATATGTATATGTATATATGTGTGTGTATATACGACCCCCTCTGAAAAAACATTTTGATGACA
>VUQG01001515.1:0-15080 GCA_015106755.1 Etia nguti | reverse complement strand
CAGCCTGCCCGCACACACACACACACACACACACACACACACACACACACACACACACACACACACACACACACACTACTGCATGAACCACATGCCAAATCTGGGAATTAAGCTCCCTGTAATGTTACCTAACATCATGTCTGTTTGTACAATGCATTAGACGACAGAGAAGAGAGAATAAGAGTCTTTTAATATTTGAGTATGATCAGTAAATAATAATCAGTTTGTGAATTCACAGACTGAAATTAAGGCCTCAAACAACCATGTTTTCCCAGCAACCACACTGATTCAAGTTCTCAAGTAACAGCAAAAGACATCTCATACTCAAGCTTTGTGTGTTGCGGACAAACATTTTCTACTATAGTCCAAGGTGGAAACAATGTGGCTTCTAGACTCAGTTATTATGTGAAAAGAAATCCTTTGGGTAAGGGTAGGGTCGACTTTCCTAATCTTTTGAATGCTGTCAGCCTAAATCAGGAAGCTATGATATGCCAGCTTGTTACTTTCCCACTGTGTAAATACTTGGCAACTGTATTAGCAGAAAGTTTACTGTAAACAATGTGGCTTTTCATGAATGATTAACATGATTAACATTGCAGGAAGATGGTCAGCGCCTCAGCAGCTGCTAATTAAGTCATTATATCTTGTTGGCACAAACAACAAAAGCTTGAAAAAAAAGTTTAAAAACTGAAATGTTCTAGAGGACTTAAGTTCCACTGTTTTTGTTTTGTTTTGTTTTTTAAACCAGAACCAGAAAAAACTCTGGGAAGTTACTGGTCAGAGCCAAGATTTTTTTTTTTAAATCAAATTACCTGGCAGAGCTGCTACACCTGTGTTTACGGTTTAAATTTGTGAGCTTTAGACTTCAGTCACACAAGACTAGAAACTGATCGGTGACTTCCTGAACCCCAGTTTCACACTAGAGACTGCCAGCAACCTTCAGAAAACACTTGCCAACCAGTCCCGAATTGCACAGTTTTCCCAACAACCTGCAGTTGCCAGGGGATCACTGTCTGGTCTGTAGGCTTGTTGAATGATGCTTTAGCAATCAATTTCAGAGCAACTGCCACCACTCACAACTGAATAGGGAATACACATTTTTCCTTCATGACCGATGGTTGCCAGATGATCATAAAGCGCCTTTTCTATGAGGTACTCATCGACTCGACTTGGTTCCTAGGATTTTCCACTCAGTGGAAGTACCTGGTACCAGGTACTTTTTTAGTATCCCAAGCTAGCTCAGTTGAGCTGAAAATACGACTTCGACAGACTGTATTCCACTGATTGACCAAGGTGTGACGCCACTGGATGAGTCATGAAAGCAACACCTTCGCAAGAATCAAACCCACCATTTTTGCAACCCAGCAACAAATGAAATGGTTAGACACAAACCAACACTGTGGTCCAACAACAAGGTGCAGACCATTGGCTTAGCAGCAAGTACACCATCACCTCATGTTGTCTCACATACAAATGGCGTCATGAGACTTGAGCCATGTTGCTATAACAACAGCACCTACACTGAGGTAGTACTCAGTGGTGGTACTTAATCTGTTATTTTTCTTAATTAATCAACCAGAATTAATGGCAATTAATTGTTAATTATTGTTTCAGGTTCAGATGCAATACTGAACAAACATGATGTGAAAGAAAATGCTGTCCATCCACTCCTAAGGTGCACTGTCAGAAATAACTTCGAGCACAGAGCAATTCAACAGATTTAACAATAGATGACTTTCAGCTGCAAACTTGGTAGAGCTCAGTATACAGTAAGAGGATGTTTATTGCCTGTTGTGCCTCAGTGCATTGTCACAGCATTTACCAAAAAAAAGGGCTTACAGAATTGATGCTCTCACAAGCTGCTAACAATCAACCGTCCCACTGGAGGCACAAAACCATCAAACAAAGCTAGCACAACAGCCAACTAGCTGAGTGCCTCTTCTTCAGTCAAACGCCTCCCACACTCTTGTTGACCACCACAGAAATGACCTGCCCCACCCAACCCAACCATTCACTCACTAAATGAGATGTTCTATATAGATGTAGCGTTAAAATGTTTTTCTGACAAAGGCCTACCTTTTGACGGCTCTGTGCGCTTAGGCAGATCCAATGTGTCGTAGCTTTTGTCATTCTCACCATTTTTTCTGCCTGGAGGAGAGGAAGGAAACAAGGATGTCAGCATCAGACAACTGGATATTCAAAAGAGACACCAGGGTTATGCTGAGGATGATGTCAAATTTTTTTGGACCAGAGGGGCAGAAAATGCATCTCAAACAACAAATAACGCACAAGTGTTTAAATGTACACACAGTACGGAGATGTAGCAACATGATATGTACAAAAACTCCCTGCTAGCTAAACTACCACTTCCCTTTAGGAAACAACCTTATTTACTTCAGTTGTCTAAATCCAGGTTAAAGGATAGAGGATTTTATTTCTAACAAATAAAGTTAGTGTTAGTTGTCTCCTCCAAACAGTTATATATGATTTCTTTAGAGAAAAGTTTATAAAAAATATTCTAAATGTAAGTCAATAGAATATTTTATTTCTATATTTCAAGCTTGGCCATAAATGCTCAGCTTTTATAAAGTGTTTCACACGTCATCATTCTGGTAAAGTGACTTTACGCTTTTGTTCAGGCAAAGATGGCTTTTATTTCATTGGCTAAACAAGAAAAAGTGACATCATGGCTTCATCCAAGCATAAAAGGTCACATGACTTTTACTACAGATGGAAAAAGCTTTGCCAGCTTTGACTCCAGTGAAATGTAACCAATGCAGTTGTCACTTAGAACGGGGTCTGTGTGTGTGAGCTTCGCCTGCTCCTTGCACACAGGCTAAGAGAGAGATCTCTCTGCAGGATTGTAAACAGTGAAAATGTTCCATTTGTATAAAAAAGTGACATGAAGCCAGGCGTCAGGTTCACAGAAATACATGTCTGAATGAGGCTTTAGTGTTGCGATACAAGCTGCTGGTAAGATGGGGAGCTAGTAACCATGGTGTCAGAATTTTCCCTCACTGCCACCACAGCAAACAAAGAACCAGCACTACTGTCTGAATGCATAAAAAAAAAGAAGTCTGCAACACACACTTCCCAAAAAGCCCAAACATTCAAATTCGTAAAGAATCATTTACATGTACTTCTACAATTTTTGCACACCTAAATGTTCCAAATAATAGAAAAGTGTAGCGCACAATCCAGACAGCTTTAAAAAAGTATGTTTCAGTTTTTATAATTGACATCCGCAGAAGTTTCGACTCACATACGATCAAACAAATGCATAAAAATACTGAGTGAGCAGCAGAGCTTGACATTTATGCTTAAGTGTACCACAAAGGGGTGAAGAGTTCCAGTTGGATACTGTTAGCGGTGTTCTTCATAGCTGTCAGCATTCATTTTATCTGGAGTCTAAAAGAATTCACACCAAAGTTCAATTTGGGGATAGATGTGTGTTTTAAATTTCGATTAAAGCATCTCTGATTCGCTGGATTAGTCAAGCTCTACTTAAGAACACTACAAAGACAGATCTGTTGTTGACTTACCAGTTTTACCAAGCACTCGTTTTACCTTTCACCTACCTTAGAGGACTGACAAAAAAACAAAACAAAACAACCAAATAATTCTAACAAACTGAGGAGTTTGGGACAGGTGGAAGTCTATAATGCTCAGAGCTACGGTCGGTAGGTATGGTAAGGGAATGTGTGTGGAATGAATGAAAACCCTGATTTTCTTAAGTCCTTGGAACTTTCTCAGGTTTCTGGAGGACACCCAAAACTACTTCTAACTATATTCTACAGCCAGGGGGAAAGAACGAAGAGGTGGAGGAGGAGGAGAAGGAGGAGGTGGGGGAAGACAGGGAGAGGATGGAGACGAGGAGAGAGCTAAAATGAGAAAGGTTGAAGAGGGGGACACTCACCTTGATTAAACCATTCCTCTATAGTTAGCCAAGGAAGCAGCAGCAATGCCAAAAAAAACAAAGCAGGGAGAAGAGAGAAGAGGCATGGTGAAATAGGAGTGTGCTGTGTGTGTGTGTCTGTGTCACGTGGCTGTGTAATACATGAGAACAGTTTTTATCAGAAAAAGGGAGTCATCTGTTAGCGAATAGGAAAGGTGAAAGAGTAAAGAAAACTGAAAAAAGGCTAAATAAAGAGAGAAAAACTAAACAAAGGAAAGGGTGCTTTGTATAGATAGTAAGCCATTAGCAGTTCACAGATGGTCTCTGGGACCCAGTGGGATAGATTTTAAGGTGTGCGGAGGGCAGTAAAAGACAGAGAAAAGTGTCAGATATAAAGAAAAATGGGAAAGGGGTTTTTAGATAAGTTATCAAGCAAGAAGAAGAGAAAAGAATAAAAAAAGGAAAAGGGAAACACTTTAAAAAACATTAAGCATCAGCTTTAGGAAGGCAGGTGAAATACACATAAAACAGCAGAGACTGGAGCAGCATTTGCAGTGCTAAATTAAAATCACTGCGTGGGAAGGGGAGAAAAGTACTCAAAGAGATTGAAGTAAGAGCCAACAATCAGGCTGTCTATTAGCCAAAACAAAGCACGAGTGCGTGCTGATTATCATGTCATATTTTAAAACAAATGCAACACTAAACAGAAGAAGAGGCCAAACTTAGCCTACTTAAGGTAGCAAATTCCCAAGCATATTGCCAACAGTGTTGCTTAATTACGACCTGCACCATCTTTTATAGCTGCATATTGTGTTTTTAGTTCCTGAGCATACCTTCAGGCTGTACAGCAGCTAAATGCGCCCCATTATTCACTTTGCATGTGTGTTTACACGTCGGAAAGCATCCGTGCGGTTAACTGGCTTCTTTATAAATCTCTATACACGTTAAGCATGGTGTTGTCCTGAACCCTGAACTAATGTGGTTCTCCAAAGAGCCGTTAGAAGTCAGGGGTCACTGGCTGGTAGTCACATCTCATTGGCTGACTGATTGATGGTGGCCATTATTGTTGTACAGCTGGGCGATAACGGCATCATTTAGATAACAGTCACAGGAGAACACTGATTAAGACCTCTGAAGCAACACGTGCATTAAGAGCCGTTGTGTCGCTGTGAGTGACTCCTTTACTTGCACACATTTGTACTGAGAGTTACATCATCCATGCATCTATATCGTCTACTAACTGGATAGCTGTGATTGTTTGGTTATAGTGTCTTCATCTCTCCTCTTCATCCTCCCTCTCACCTTTGGCCTTCTTGCCTCCGAAGCAGCCAGCATCATCTTTCTTCTTCCTTTGTGGTCCCGCTGAACCAGGAGCTTGTAGCGCTGACGGGTCCTGGTACTTTTCGGCCCCCGGCACCTCTTTGTGTACGTGATAGGACAGATTCCTCATAATACAAACACAATTCTCCACAGACTGTGAAGTAAAAAAAACAAACAGGAAAATTATCAGCTACATTCGTCACAGGTATACTGACCAGCATAAATTCATAAATACACTACAGCAACAACCTGCTATTAGAATGAGCTCATTCTGTGTGCATGATAGTGGATGACCCAGATGTTGTCTCACCTTGTTGTCCATGTCCTTCTTCCCTACAGCTGACTGAAGAGCGTGCAGCAGAGCGTCCACCAATCCCTCACATTCCCTCAGTCTGCGCCGAGCCTCTGCCCCGTCTGAGCTCACATTTCTACAGAAACAAAGTCATACACATCACGTTTGAGATGCGTGTGTGCGTAGACGAAGATTTGCCCGAGGAACTGAATGAAAATTTGACCAATAGGGTTTTTAAAGGCTCACACTGATTTTTTTTTAAATTGGAATAATCATAAGTCAATAGTTTGTGCTAAAAGTAATTATAAAATTATGCATTTCAAAATATGACACTACAGTTTCCAGAATCCCATCTCATTGACTCTGGCTGGCATCCAGAGTGAAATACCAATAAAGCAGTAAGGATACTAAATCACAGTACAATTATCCACTGAGAGCCTGGTCTAATTATAAACAGTACTCCTATAACTACTATTTATACTTTCACAAAAATTAGGAAAGGGAAGAGGAAAAGCACTGAAGGCAGTGAAAGTGTTTTTAATAGTCCTAAAGAAGTGTAATATAACAAGCATACAGAGAGGATGACAATTACAGCCAGATGTCTTACTGTTCAATAAAAGTGCCATGTAAACCCATATCAGTCTTTCCCAGCTGTGTGATTTTCTGAGTTTCCATGTGACCCACGGCCTCCATCCTCTCTGTCTGCCTCAGAAGTACAATGCAATAAAGCTAGACAGCTTTAGGAATAATCTTTTTAAAAAATTATTAATATAAATTTCTTTTTTTTGGTACAAAGGGGGGGAAGTGCTGTCCCTATTACATCACCCAGCGCCTTGAGCACAGCTCCTATAAGCACGGCAGCAGAGCTGGTGCAGTCTTCGTGTGCCTGTCTGACTGTGAAAGGGAAAGGCTTTAAAGAGGGTTAAGGGATAGCAGGGACTCCCCCAGCTCCTCACCGGGGACTTCATTTATGAGGGCTTCCAACTCACATAATCCCATTAGCTGACCCCCAGTTAGGCCTTTGGAAGAGTGGCAGCATTGCCGAGGTAAGCAGAACTGCGCCTCTTTTTAGTGCCGTGGGGACTGAAACATGTATGAGGTCTACCGCGTCTCCGGTGCTGGATGGTTCATTTTAAACTGCAAAGCTGAGTTCAACCACACAGTGGAGGGATTTGGGGTTTCTGCTTTTTTTCCTCTTGTATTTTCTTAATCATTTACCTGCATTCAATGAATTTAGTGAACTCCGGTCTCCGTGTAGTCTAGTGCTCTCCTTAGCTGGCAGTTATGTTCTTTGTCTGTGTTCCCAAACTCGTTCTTGCCTTATTTTATTTCTGTTGCTTCTATTAGTCTCTTCAATGTGCTGCAACAAGCACATTTTAAATAAAGATTGGCTTTAGTTTGCAGGCGTCCTGCGCTTGGGTCTTTCTTTGAACTGAGCATAAAAAAACAGCATGAGGAGATGCTTCTGTGCTCAAAAATGATTAATTTACAAGTGAAAACAGGTGTAAACACTTCCTTGTTGATGTGCACAATTAGCATACGTTCACACACACATGTACAAAGACCATACATCCATGCACTTTAATCCCAGGCATGTTTTTGATGTGTGTATATAGGTGTAGCTACCATTTGTCTACTGAATCACCTTGCAGTGTACAAACTGTTAACTATTCTCTGATTGTAACCCCATTCGTCTTCAGGTATTAAAAAAAGAGGTGTCACTTCCCCTGTACACAAATCTAGTGGCACGCTCACCTTGGATTTATTTGACAGAAGTGAATTTGGGGGCAGACAGACACGAGGATTTATTGTCAGCTGTTTCATTTCCAGCAGTCTTTTAGGGAATAGTTGTCCTGTTGGAGGTTTATAGACAGTACATCTGTCAGTAGGGACGGTGAAGAAAGCTGCTGTTGTCTCTTTATGGACAGGTCATGTGGCGGTGTACTATTTACGGTCTATATGTACTGGTGATTATCGAGCTGTCCTGCCTTTTACAAACTGTTACTGCTTTACCAAAACCTTCTTTTTATGTGGGAACCACAGAAATATGTTAGGCCAGGTTTGACTGTCTGACGTTGGCATTACTCATAACTTTGCTTGCTGTAACATTTACTCACTCATATCTGTGTGTCTGGAAAACTGACATGCATCGCTTCAACAACTAGCACCTGTATCCATGAATACACACGGTGTGGATCTGTGACGCTGCCTCTCCATGCCGATTTGTTCCATCCTGCACAAGGAGTCACATCAAACCCGGCTTTAGCTTGGTCTGCTATCGATTATTTCCTCCAACTACCTGTCCTTCTTATTCGTTTTATTCTCTTTGATGTGGCTTTAGTGAAAAATTGACCTTCAGCATCATAGACGCTTGATGCATGAGGACGCTTTGGATATATACAACAGGATATTTGGTGGTATCAGATGGAGTCGGACCATAATGCAGTTGCAGTAAAATTTAGGCAACAGACATCGTTCTACCAATCCTAATAGCAATGTGGCAGCGAACGTATAATTTTATTGGGTTTTTACCCATGCCAACAGCTGGTTAGTTGGTCATTTTATGACTTTAGTGCAGACTGAAGGTCTGCAACTACTGGATGAATTCAAATACATGACTTTAGATCTAGTGTACCAGGCTTTGTTTGTCTGCCACTAATCCCTTCTTCTAACTTTACCTCCATCATCCATTCGCATTCTCAATCCTTTTGTACCATTGTTCTGTAATAGAGGAACTAGAGGGAACAGCTGTCACATCGTGGGTGTTTTTAATCATTTGTTACTGTTAGAGAAACCTGAACCCACTTCCAAAGAGACCCCAGCATGTTACAACATTCTCTTGGAATGTTGCAGTCCTGGAATGGACAGGACACCAGCAGTGGTGAGAACCTCTCAAGAATCTAAATGACTTCCATCCAGGGTAATACAACCATTACTTATATACACAGCTCAAATAAATTCAAGCAACACTTTAAAAACACATGAGATCTCTATGGGAAAAGATCATGTTGAAAGTCTAAACTAATATGGACTGGGTAATGTGTTAGGAACAAAAACCACTGTTTGATGGAAATTAAAATTACCAACCTAGAGAGGGCTGAATTCAAACACACCTATTTTTTTATGAGGCAGACTAGTCTATTTTGTTGAAATTTCATCGCAGCAACTCAAAATGGTCTCAGTAGTTTCTATGACCTGTCTATGTCAGACATGTTCCTAGTCATGTCATCTAGTCAGGTCGTTTTCTAGTTCTGGCAGTGCTCATCCTGTTTCTCTTCGCACAAAGGAGCAGATACCTGTCCTACTGATGGGTTAAGGACCTTCTGCGGCCCTGTCCAGCCTGTCTCCTGGCATACACTCTATGGTCCTGAAAAAGTGCCAGAAGACACAACAAACGTTCTGGCAATGGCATGCATTGTTGTGCCATCCTGCAGAAGTTGGACTACCTGTGCAAACTCTGTAGGGTCCAGGTATCACCTCATGTTGCCAGTAGTGACACTGACACTAGCCAATTTCCAAACTAGTGAAAAAACAGTCAGAACAGATGAAGAGTGGAAAATGTCAGTGAACTCCACCTGTAAAACCATTCCTGTTTTGGGCGTTGTCTCATTGTTGCCCGTCTAGCGGACCTGTTGTTAATTTTATTAACAGCAAAGCAGCTGAAACTGATTAACAATCCCCTTTGCTACTTAACCGACCACATCAATATCCCACAGGTTTCACTGACTTGATGCTGTACTCTAATTAAAAAGTTTTGCTTTATGTTTTTGAGCTTTGTCAACACGCTCAGATTTATAGGCACTCACTATGTCAAAGCCTTTTTCTTTCCTTTCCTTTTCTTACAAACTAACCAAATCTGAGTTTATTGTCGTGTTTGGACAGTGATACTGTAGAATGCCGTAAAAAAACACCAGAGTAAAATAATACTAAAGATGGAAAAACAAGACCATTTTCTTTTCTTTTTGATGGTCAAGTGCAGAAACTGAAAATATGTAGTTCCTCAAAAACACAAGGTCTTCTATTATTAAGCAGAAAAACATGTTTTTAGGACACTATTGCTTCTAAATGTGCAGTGGTTCTGCCCTTGTTTCTGATGGCAAAAATAAAAGGGACACCACAATGGGTCAGTGCCCTTATGAGAACGCTTCATTCTTGAAAGTTTTTAGCTCACTGTACGGCCTGCGTACTCCAGTTATCTGAGAATTTCAGAATTCAGGAAATGTAATTTTTTCTAGACCTCAGCGTGTCATATTTTACCGTTAGAAACCGAGAGAACGAGCGGGTGAGTTTTCTGTCTGTCTTTCAGTCAGCACAGACTCCATTAGCCTGTCAGTGTGTATATTGTGTGTCTGCTTTATCAGATGAATTGTGGGTGTGAAGGTCGCTTAAGAGTCATGTGGTCATCGGAGGACAATGGAGCAGGAAAAGAGTGGACTGATGGAGATGGATGAAGACTTGGCTGACCTTTGCTATCGCCCTGCAAGGTCAGCAGAAGCATTTGGGACCATATGTGTATCCTCAGCTCTGGTATCTGTCAGGTTTATCAGTGCTGATCATTTTTCTGATTCAGTGTATGGATTGAGCTTCTTATCTAATCCTTGTTGAGATTGTTGTCATTATGCCTGAGTCTGTAAGCAAAATCTGTCTATATTTTTAAGCAGATTTAAGGTGCCAAAAACACACTCCATCAACCAATCTCGTCATTTTTTAAAATTATTTAGGATGGGAGGGTTAATTGTAATGCAGTGACTGGCTTATTCATCGCACCGCTTCAGCTGACATTCAGCAAAGCAGGACTTTCCAGAATGCTGATTTCTTTTCTGTTGCCATAGAAAAATCACATGAGCCAAGTCCAAGTTGCATAAAAATATGGCTACTCTTTCTTTTAAAAACAACATTCATGTATCATCAACAACAAATGTTCTTAAGAAACAAAATCAGACCCTTTTGAGGCAGCCACCGCATGCTGCCAGAACAGCTTCACTACGCTTTGGCATCGATTGTTTGGATCTCTCCTGGAAGATCAGATATTTCCTTGATTTTTGTCTTGGTGACAGCGATTTAGAGTGCTATCTAACTTGTGGTTCCAAATCTATTGTGTTGGGTTAAGAATCCTGCAAAGGCCAGTGCTTTTGAATCATATCATTCAAACACCAGCATATAGGATAGAAATGTTTTATCACAGGATCAAGGTGATCACTAAGTTCAGATAAGCGGATCAAAGGCTTTTATTTCTTATAGTTGGTGAATATTGTATAACCTTGTGTAAACGTGGTTTTGTACCAGAGCATTTCAAATGCAGAACTTTTGTTGGTCTTTTTTTCCCCCCCAAATGGAATAAAGTTCATAAACATAGGATCAGTTTGTCATACATGTAGAGAATCATTGTAGATACAAAAACAAAACAAAACACCATAATGCATCAATTTTTCCAAATATTTAGAATGGATCAGTCCATAAAGAAGTAATTCTCTCCATGTCTTGGATATTACTCACTGTTGTAATCAAGTTATTCTTAGGTGGGCATTCACTTTTCAACCATTTACATGTTATTGTGTTCTTACTGTGTGAAGCAATATTCTTAATAAGTATTTACCTTTGATAAGTAGATTGCTCACAGTGTTAGACAGTTGAACCAAAAAGTCCACCTCTCTTCCCAACATAGTCGGTCTTGCCCTTACTATCTCCCGCCAGCAGGGCAAAATGACTGTGCAACTCCAAAATATATGATAGTGGTCTGCCAGCTGTTCTCCACGCTTCTGCCAACACAAACCAGTCGTTTCACCTGTCTGTGCATACTTTAACATGGGGGTTATAAAATATCTTTATAGGTTCTGCCAGCAGAATCCTCTCCAAGCACCTGAGCTGGTGGAGGTCAACTGCATCAGACACACAGTCTGCCAATCATGCTCTGAAATGGAAACCTCAGACTCTTTCTCACACTTAGATTTCAATTTATTACTTGCATGTTTTTTCCATTGACTGGATATTTGAATATAATCTTCAAGCAGGTTTCTTATATCTGTTAATACATTATTAAATTGGCGTATTTCTGAATTTTATCTTGTCATTAGTGGAAATGTTAAATGTGGAAGTGTTAATTTGATCCCATCTATAGGTTTACTGGATTTTCTGTAAGCTATGTATTCATCCATGTGATGAGACTGAACAGTAGGAAGTTATACCATTTGTATATTTAAACCTCTAATCAATTCTTCCTGGTATGAAATCATTTAGTTTTATTATTAAAACTGAGTGGATACCCCATTCCCTGGCCATCTCTGACTTCCTCATTAGCCCTCTGCAGCTTGCCCTCACTTCTGTTGGTGTGTTATTTTAGCCAAACCTAGTGAAGAGCCACTTCTGGAAAGCTTCTGAAACACGCTGAAGTGGAATCTCAAGCATCCACCATCAGCTCCAGCAGACTCTTCCAAGCCGCAATTCCACAATGCAGCCACGCTCACCAGGATCCACAGTTTTAGCTTTTCACAAAAATTACAATCATTCGCTGTATATACTCAATCGTTTGTCAGTTTTGAACAAGCAGCCATACTCCAGCTCTTATCTGGCATTTTATAAACAGCATGCATGTAAGCATACTGGGGGGTCCAGTACTGCCTCGAAATTGCATGAATTAAAAGCTAGAATCAAAAAACACTTGCATTCCTGTTCTTTTACTGGAAATGTATCCAATTTAAAACTAGCTGTTGTTTTCCAGCCTTAGTCTTAGTGTGTAACCCCCTCCACACACACACACACGCACGCACACACTCTCAACACCACCTACAACAACACACACACACACACCCTCTGCTTCCTTTTCACTAAGCCCACAGCGTAAACGCTGTAAATAAGCAGGCTCCTATCGACAGCGGAGGCAGCTATAATAAAACTATTCCAGTTTTTATTGAGGTGTAAGCTCTGTTGGCGTGAGTAAACAGATTCTCCCTGGCATCAGCACATCTCCCCGGTGCGCAAACCCTGCGTCTAAGCAACTGTGGGCTTAGTAACAGTTGCCATGGAGACACAGTCTTGTCAGCTTGGCCTGCATCGAGGGTCAAAGGAGCGAGAGCGGCGGCGAGATATTGTGATATGTGACAGAAATGAGATATCAAGGTTGATACGGTGAGGATACAGTGCTGTGTAATGCACATTACACAGAAACAATGCAAAGAGGCAATATGAGAGATAATCTAAGACATAAGAGCCATGGGTCCACTGTGGCCTCCATGAAATATTCTCTGACTTGTCTTTGACTCTCCTCAGGTACATCAGAGCTTTCATTTATTCCCTCCAGGTTCATTAATGCTGTTCTTCAACTCAGCAGAAAATGTTCTAAAATTACAAGCAAGTTTCAACACTTTCTGTCTGGGAAAACTAGAAGGAAGCCAGCTAACATGTGAAATACATTCTGGTGTTTTTAGTCTGCGCTGAACTTGGATGTTATATCGTTCTGGATGTCGACCAGCAAGCCGCAGCATCTACTGCGGGAGGAATTCTGGACTATAGTCTAGACAGGCTTGGCTGGCCCAGGAAGAAACAGCACAGCCAGGCACGAGGCGCGATTACCCACACACACATTCACTGTTTTTCACACTTTACTACAGTCTGTCACTCTGAGCCGAAGCCAAAATGAGTGGCCAAGGTAAGAGAGGAGAAACAAAGAGAGGGGAAACTACTTGGAAGTTAATAACAGGAACACACTGTTGCACTCATGTTTTCCTCCTCAGATGAGGACAGGATTTAAGAAAGATGAAGAGAAGTTTTGAAGGATTCTTTTTTTCCTGATGCTCAAACTGCCTTTAATTTACCTGTTAGAGACAGAGTAGCACATTAGGTACTTTGCCTAAATAGGTGATTAGGTGATCTAATATGTGTTGCATGTGGTGAACTGCACACATGTCAGTCTAACAAATCAATACAGATTCAGATTTTTTTTTAAATGATGCCTGTTGGGCCTGAAAAAGTAAGAAAAAAAATCACATCAGCAATAAATTTGAAATGACACATCGAGCTGAAGCTTCTTACCAGTCTAAGGATACACCTGCAAGTGATTAACAACAAGAAATTAGTACTCACTGTATAAAACCATGAGCCAACAGCTTTAAAGCTCATGTGGAGATGAATTAATTTGTAAAAGAATCTATTTTGAGTTGCCTTGCTTTATGACATAGTGCGAAGGGTAAAACATACATTCAACATTAGGTTTTCATAACCTTTAGCATGATTAGTGCAGCAGGCCTGGTAAACAATAAACTACAGTAGACTGAAAGATTGCACTAACTGCTACTGCACTGGAGATGTAAAAAAAACTACAGCACAGCAACGACAGCAGGCCAAGCATGTCTGAGAGTGAGAGCATCGTATCAGCCTCCGATGACAAGTTAGTACCTAAAGAGGGAGCCACTACAATAGTACGGAAGTGGTTTGACTAGAAGAGTAGATGGAGATAGATATTGTGGCAGAAAAGGCTTTAAGCAAGTGGTTAAAAGCTTAAAGGCCTGAAAGAAAGATCAGAAGATATTTTTCAGCTTTATTCTATATCATTACTGTACAGCTCCTTAAGAGTTACAAGGTTAACCAAAGTGTTTAGCAGTTCTGTTATACTTTTACTTAACGTTTCCAGGGAAAACACTACCTAGGCTAGTTTTGTTCTTAAATTTGACGTGGCTCTGTCCTTTTATAGAATGCTGTGTCACTGTTTAAATAGATTCATACATCACATTATATTTACGCTACGTCCAGATGAACAGAATCAACCTTTGGAGATCACATTATATTCATACCAACAAATGCTGCTGCCTGCAAGCCAGTAAAGTATATAAGTCCTCACAACATTGTGATATGATTTTTAGGTTATTTTACCCACATCTAAAAGTTAATTTGAAAACTAGTACCCCAGAGCAGCTGGAATAAACCACACAATGACATCTTTACACTTTAGCTTTTCTACAGCTTTAACAAACTACATAAAGTGTGACTGAGGTTAAGAGATGCTGACCAATCATGCAGTGCCAAGTTCACGTTTCCTTAAAAAAAAAAAAGGTAAAAAATAATATAGTGAATGTTTTTGCACTGAATTTTTGGAAAAAACGTGATGTAGAACAGCAACTGTTTCTTTTTTATTCCCTGGAATCAATCCATGAATGTCCATGAAACCAAACAACCTCTGGCGAAGCGGATGGCACAACACAGAAGAGCTACCTCGTCAGGCCAGGACTCTGCAGTCTATTTACACCTACAGGCCAGTGGACACTCTTTCAATGATGAGGATGTACACATCCTGGACAGGGAGGAACGCTGGTTTGAGCGCGGAGTGAAGGAGGCCATTTACATGAAAAGGGAAAGACCATCTCTGAATCGAGGAGGGGGCCTAAGGGTACATCTTTCGCCATCTTACAATGCTGTGATTGCAGCCATTCCCCAACTCTCTGTGAATGGTACTCATGGCCATTGATCAGTGGTCTTTGATCAGTGGGTTTTGGTCAGTGGTTGTTGATCAATGGTCATGAGAATTTGCATAATTAAGATTAAGGAACTGACCTCCCAGCCCATTGTTCCTTCAGTGGGCTG
>VUQG01001513.1:5835-22296 GCA_015106755.1 Etia nguti | reverse complement strand
GCGATTGTTTTGCCCCCTAGCTACAGGTGTTGTGCCAAAAAGTGATCGTCTGCCAGAAAGTGATTGCCGTCCGCGGGAGCGCGCGCAGCTGCTTAAAGCTGTAGCGCCCAGATTACTTAAACTACTTCCTTGCAACTACAATCAGATGCGATAAGCTGAAAACGGCTTCAGCCGTCTGTTTGTTGAAAAATAGTAACGCGACCGCACCGCATTTTCTTGTTAGTAACAGTAACGGCGTTGTAACGGTAGAAATAGTAATTAGTTAGATTACTCGTTACTGAAAAAAGTAACGCCGTTAGTAACGCCGTTATTCCCATCACTGGTTAGTAAGCACTTAAAATCATAGAAGAGAGTGCATGTGGGAATGTGGTATGTTGTATTAAGCGTTTTGAGTACTCTGGGAGAGTAGAAAAGCATTCAATAAGAATCAGTCCATTTACCATTGTTTTAAGTATAAATTTGGCCTATCATGTTTGTTTTTTTGATAACTATTCCTCGTCTTGTGCCAAGAAAATAAAGAAATCTTCTTTCTACACTGACATGAAACAACAGAAACGTCAACAGCTGACATTTCCAAATGCATGGTTGTTTGGCCATAGGCCTGTATCGGTCAACAGAGCCAATATTGGCCAATAGCAATGTCCAGCCAAGTTATCAGTCTTCACTTAAACCCGACAGCTGGTGTGAAGTGTTTGTGCTGATATGTGCTGCTGTGCGTGATGGTCCGAGCCGCGCTGTCATGTTCTTTTTAGAAAGAAGAGGCTCTTTCCTGGCAAACCTTCCACATGAGTCATACTTTTAATTTTTTTTAAATTGTGCTGTTTTGAACTTTAACATGCTAGCTGTAACCTGTGGAGTCTTAGATGTGGCTTTCGTGTTTTTTTACAGTTTCTCTGAGCTTCGCACGGTCTGACCTTGGTGTCGGTTTGCTGGGACGTCCACTTCTGGGCAGACTGATGACGGTTATGAATGTTTTCCACTCATGAATAATCTTTCTCACTGCAGGATAATGGACTTCAAATTGTTTGGAAATGGCCTTTTAGCCCTTCCAGATTGATGGGCAGCAACAATCGCCTCTCTAAGGTCATTGCTGATGTCTTTCTTCCTTGGGATTGTGTTAACACACACCTGAATGCTCTAGACCAGCAAACCACACATAATTTCTGCTTTTATCTAGATGCTCAAACTTACTGATGATCAACGACTCAAGTGCATGTCAGTAGCAGCACCTGGCTGCTACTTAGCCTCTTAATTCCTACAGAAGCAGTAAGGGTGCACTTAGATTTCCACACACTCCTCCTGCATATTTGCTCAGTTTTTCCTACATAAATAAATTACACAGCAACCTCTTACAGTTACCTCTTTTTAAGACCTGCTAAAAACCAGATGTTTTTTAAAAATATGTCCTGATATGTAAACCCTTAGAATTTAAAGAAGATGTAGATTATTTTGACAAGAAAACATTTTCTTAAAATTGGAAAATTTGTCCATTTACTTTAGTATGATTTCAGCGAAGGTTTATCCCACCACCTGAAGGAAAAAGCAGAATTTTTAGATGTTGAAATTCTGCCTTTTTCTTGAGCAGATAAGCAGTTTGCTTCATCAGTGTGGAATGATTTATCCGTCCAGTGAGATGTTGTGTTGGGTTGGCTGACATCCACGAGCCCCAGCAGGCACGGATCTCTTTTGATGCAACAGTGTGAACACAAGGGAACACAAGGGGGTGAGAGACAGAAAGAGCACAAGTTCGACCCCGACTGCTGCAGACACATTTTCAACAGTCTGTGATGCTGCCACCAGAGACAATAATGATAAGATTTCTGTCAGGTTTTCGCCTCGCTCCTCAGCCGAGCTATCAAATATCTGGATAGATTGTGTAAAAGCTTTTGCTGTCTCTGTTCTGCTTGGGCAGGGTGGGTATTTCTGATATGAAGGACTCAAGGGAGCATTTTTAAGAAGCTTCATAGGGTGGCAGATAGCGGGGGAGGGAAGCAAGAGCTCGAATCGCTTTAACAAGACAGAAAGAGATAAACGAGGTAGGTGGGGCCGGGCTGTGAAAGTTTTAATAGCGCTGATTTAGAATTGTGTCTGTTTTGTAAAGTGTGCATTTGGTGTGTGTTTGTGTGCATCCTGTGCAACAAGCCCGCCCACTGGGCCTCAGCTAATTAGATAGATGGTGAATGAGGCAAAGAAAGCCAACAAAAGTAGCCATGCCCTGTTTGATGGAGCTGTTTTTCATATGGTTATCTAATAATCATGCGTAATACTAGATAACTTCCCTCGTGCACTTCTTCATCTGTGTGATTTCATCTCCTTCTGCGGCTTCTCTATTTATAAGGAAAGTTAAGATATCCTCTTTCTGATTAAAATAACTCTGCCTCACGCTTCAGTGGGATGTCTTCAAGCTAGCAAAGCTCACAATGGGAAACACAGATAATAGCCCAAGGCCCCTCTTATGCACTCCATATGAGTGTTTTCAGTATTTACCTTTTCAAATCTCCTTGTAGTACAGAAAGCTGCAGCAAAAGCAGTTTACTGTACCAGAGTCAATATGTGCTAACCGATGGAAGGCCTATTTTTAACTTTTCTTTAGAGAGCCCATTTAACACTCGTTTGAGAGGATTAGTGAGCCTGAAGGCTCTGCCATAATTGGCGAGCAGTAGGAACAGCTCCGTGTTTGCCTACAGTTTTTAGGAGAGGGGAACTGAAGAGGTGCAAAGTGTCTAGGATCACTAACGATCAGATCTTCTTAATTAGCTATAGAATCGGTGGTTATGCCAGAGAACAGCCATCTTTCTGGTCAGGGGTGCTTTTCTAATGAATAGGCCGCCTGTTTGTGTTTGTGTGTATGTGAGAGAGCATTCACAGTCCATTTAATTCAGTTGTTGTAACCCGCTCTTCAAACCGAATGCTGGTATT
The DNA here is from genome assembly GCA_015106755.1 of Etia nguti. Lineage (NCBI taxonomy): Eukaryota > Metazoa > Chordata > Actinopteri > Cichliformes > Cichlidae > Etia > Etia nguti. The sequence continues at coordinate 19,377 of VUQG01001513.1, read as the reverse complement.
GATTCAGTTTTGCATTTCCATAAAGCTGGCCGATGACATGCAGTGATGAATGATTTTTGAAAGTTCAGGTGTTGGCATTTCTCTCTGATTATTCTTTTGCTATTAAATATAGCTGAGGTCAGAACTGTAGAAGGTAAAAGAAGGCCAATTTCAACAGTACGTCTCAGTTTTTCTACATGATAAAGAAATGCTGTTGTGGTAAATAAATGAAATCTGTCAGCACGAAGAAATTAATGTGTAAAATTGCAGGAAAGGTTCTGGCAGCTCATTGGCCAGATTTCTGTATATCCTGTACCGCTGACCCATTGTCAAAAAAAAGGAAACTTTTATGTCATTTAATTATTTATCTGTTACTTTCGTGTAGTATGAACCATCCTGTGGGCTGGACTGGAGTCTTTGCAATCACCCGTTGTGAGGGATAAATGAGTATTCCCTGAGCAGTTGCAAAAAGCTGAGGAGGTTGATGGCAAAAGCCCCAGACGAGGCCTTTTTTCCAAAGTGATCCACCTTTCGCTAGGGAAAAACGTGTTGCCCAACTGGCGGTCAAAAGCCTCCTTGCGATTGTTTTGGTTACTATTTCTGTGGTCGCAGATTGAATGGAAGTGAGGGCTCTACCAACCGTGGAAATCTGATAGCAACCAAAGGAAGTTTTTGGTGCACCACTTTCTCTGCAACCACATCCAGGTGCCAGCTAGTCCAAGAATACACATTTAGTTTGTATCGTTATCCAATACAGTGGACAAACTTTGGGCAACGTGTGCATGACATTATGAATCATGTGCATGCGTCAGTGTGTGTGTAGAAATCGCTGTGGTCAGGAAAAATATGCTGTCATGCGTTGCAGCACTTGGCAGACACAACGTTGGCATATTTTCCACCAATAACGTGGTTGTAGCTAATTTATTAGATAACAATGAGGTTTCTGTACATCTGACTTGGATCAACATCACCATTCATTTAGAGTTAGATGTCTGAAAATTATTATAAAATGAACATATTCATAATTTCAAGCCAATTTTAGTCAAACAGTTTCTTATGTGACGGGCAACATTTATTTATTACTGTTGAAAAGCAAACAAGAAGAGTTTTCTGAGCATTGCATTAACTTACTGAAAGGATCGATTTCTCAACCTAACATTTATATGTTTTAACCAAGTTTCAGGTACAAGGTTTTGTGCGCTATTTGCATTTGGTGTTGTAGACTAAAATCTGTATTGAGAAGCGTCATAGGTTCATCTCAGGGGTGTGAGAGTGTCATTGACAGACGATCCATTATGAAAAAGAATCCGAAAGTGTGAACATAACTCTTCAGTTCTAGTCCTCGAACTAAGAAACAGAGAGCGGGTTTTACTGCCCATTTATCTAGCCCAACACTCTCATATATTACATTTAACCTCACAGAGCAGTGACATAGTGAGCCTGTCGCAGCGGCTCACTCAGCCAGTGAATCAGGCTGGAGCTTTCTTTTGAAGATTTTTTTCCTTCTGCTGCATTTGTGCTTCACATGACGATACGTCAAAGTGGTTGTGTGCAGGATCCAAGCCCACGGCATCGAGCGCCTGAGACATAGCAGTCACATTATGCCACCAACAAGCCTGAAAGCTATTTCTCCAAACATTTATCCTACCAGGCTGGTCAAATAGTAACACATTGGTATTTATAGTAATGACCTGAGGTAGAAGTGGCTGAGTGATGGGACATGCAGTGCATACTTTTTGTGCTCAGGAGCTCTCTTACAGGAAAATTGCTGAGCTGCTGGCACATTTGATGGTTTCTGAGGTTAAGAAGCTACACTAAAATCTTTACTCACATTGAATTATCTTTTACACTGGAGTCCAACTTTGTTTGACAGTCATCTGACTCTTTCTGTGGTCTATGTTGAAATGCACTTTTGATTTGGACATTTTTGTATGACCAGAATGAATCACAACAACTTTAATTATCCACTTAAATTTCCCAATACACGGTGCTTTTGTTTATCCCAGCATTCATGTGAGGCTGAAGACAATTCCATCGGCAAATAAGCAAACTTTAACTCACAAAGCTGAGACAGTGGACAGGAGAAAATCATGTCTATGTAACTTTAGCTTGTCAGTTTTGGACAGCACAATTTGGATCTTAAAATTGTTCAATACAGGACAGACAGATGTATAGCTTTTTCTGAGGCTCTAGATCACTGACAGATGACCCATCAGATACAGAACCAGTCAGAGACACGCTGAACGATCCTACGACCCCCTGATCTAAATCCATAACTCTTTTCTCTTATCACTGCTGAGGATTATTTTGCTGCTAATGATACAACTTTATCTCACATGGCAGAGTACATATAAGGGATATATAGAACTTATTGTCATGAGCAGTCCAGATAATGTTTTTATTTTTAATAAGGGTGCTATATAAAACTGTTTTATCAAACTTTAGAGATTTCAGTAGTTCATGAACAACAGGATCCGGTCAGTGCTTGCGTGCCTGTGATCATCGTACTAGGGACATCATATTGAGGCGAAAGCAGAAATAAAAAGCATCTGAAAGCAAGAATTTAGGGCAGTCTGAAGACTGCTTACTATTATTAAAAGAATTTCCCCCTGGGATTAATAACGTACTCTAGTTCTGATTCTTATTGGCTCTCAGGGAATACTCGCACTTATTTCTCATTTATTTTAAACTTTACCCATTTTTAATGTGAGCTATTAAGTGTGAATAAATTTAACTGTGTGTACACTCACTGACCACTTAATGTAATTATCTAATTAGCCAATCACATGGCAGCAACCCAGTTCCTTTAGTCATGTAGACATGGTCAAGACTACTTGCTGAAGTTCTAACAGAGCATCTGAATAAAGAAACAAAGGTGATCAGGATGGCTGTTAGTCCCAGACTAACTGATCTATTTTAAAAACTGGGATTTTCCCAAACAGCCATCTGTAGCATTTACAGAGAATGGTCCATAAAAGACAAGGTGTCCAGTGAGTGGCATTTCTGTGGGTGAAAATATCTTGTTGATGCCAGAAGTCGGAGGAGAAAAGCCAGACTGCTGCCTGATAGGAGGGCAACAGTAACGCTCAGAACACACAACCTGGCAAACCTTGAAGCAGATGAGCTAGAGCAGCAGAAGACCACACTGGACGTGGATGTGCCGCTGACAAATCTGCAGCGCCTGTGTGACGCTAACATGTCAGTAAAGACCAAAGATAATAAGGACAAACATAATCTCCTTTACTTTCTAAGAAGTTATTGTTGAAAACACAGAAGTACACTGGTCTGTGTCAGTCAAATTTATATTTTGATAAGATAAGATACTTTTGAAAGTAATGGCTGATTTTATTGATTTAATCAAATATTATTGTTAATGTGGTAATCTTGATGCTGTATGTTTATTGCATTTACATTCTGTACATTTATACGGTGCAGGTGCACATACGGGTATAGAAAAGGTGGGATTGCATTTGCTGAGAAGAGCTTTGCTAGCCAGTCTTCCTCCACCTTAATAGGTTTTAAATAATACATGTGGCATTTTGGGGTGAGGATTTCTGGTGGCGTTCGGTTTCCGCACAGATCGTTTGGGGTCTAGGATTTGAACTGGTGACCTTTAATTCCTCAGTTCTGTTTGTGACAATGGCTTCAGATTTCCCAGACTCATTGTGCCTTGCAGTGCTACAGTTAACACTGCGGATTAGATTTTCACAGCCATTTCATCCATGGAAATCCTCTCTCATAAGTCACAATGTAAAACAACCCATGTTAGAAATTTATGTCGGGTTTTCTGTAAAGGTTGCAACTGAAAAAAAAAGGTCTATTAAGGTTGAATTACACACTGGAGCTCAAATGAATCGCCTTCCATGAGCCCTTATTTTAAACTGTTTCTCTCTTTAGTGCTTGTGATGCGTAACTCACCAATTTACTGAAGGGGATTTCATGTCAAATTGAGCGAGTCAGTGCAGAAAATCCCAAATTGGACCAAATGAGAGCAACGTGTTTTGCACATTGACATTGGAATTTGGACATGTAATTGCAGCTAATTTGCCTGTCATGCAATGAAATTAAACACGAAAGTAAATCAAGATGTAGAAATATCCTTACGCCACAGTAAAAATTATACAGTGTTGAAATGAATATTGATTATATATGGGAGACATTTATGCTTTATTTCACACAAGACCACATCAACCAGCTATAGTAATAAAATTCAGATCCAGAGGGTGTAAATTTCTTCTCTGTGAGTGTTCAAGTCAAGGCAGATCTAAGCCGCAGTTTCAATAAAACCAGCATCCCTTCAGACGAGGTGAGATGAGTTTAATCTCACGCCACACTGTAGCTCTGCGGCTTCTGGTAAATCTGGACAAATAGCCCACTGCTCCACAGTGATGACATGATTTAACAGCTCATCTGTTCTGCGATTACCCTGCTTCATATATCATTTTTACTTCAGGTAACAGAGGTACATTACCTTCAGCGTCCTTAGCCTTTAGTTTATTAGAAGTCATTCAGAGATTTCCATATGGAAATGAGCTTAATTAATAAACGCACTCATCCCGTCCTCTTACCTCTCTCTGTTAGCTCGCTGTAAGTGATTTTAAAAAAAGGTTCTCACAAAACTGTAAACAAAAACATCAATAAAGCAAATTTCTTTTTATGTAATGAGAGTTAAAAACAAAATTAGAAGGTGGTAACTCATCCTCTAAAGCATCCAATCCTAGGTGTTCTGCAATGAGATGAATGAAAAATCGTAGACAGAATTTAATGTGCACATTTCACACAATAAATACAGTTAAACACAAACTAACGGTGCTTTTCTATCAGGTAAAACTCCATCAGAAATGCTGGTGGAACTGGTTTCACGCCCTGCTTTTTTTTGTTAGTTTCTTTGTGAAAGACATACACAAAGACGTGGCGCATGCATACATAGTTCAGCTTTTGTTTGGGATAATTTTGAAAGTGATTGCTTTGACATTAATCACGAAGACGTGGATGCAACAACACACCCACTGCTGTGAAAATGGAGAGAAATGTTTAGATAAATCCAACACCGGGGAAAAAATAACATTAGATATGATGCAATTTTTCACTGCAGGGGGAAAAAATGCATGAAGCTCTCTTCTTTCTTACCTCTCCACATTTGTCTGTTGTATAGTTGGTCATGACGGGTGTGTGTGCACTTATGGATTTGTGTGTGTGTGTGTTTGTTTACGCCTATCATGGATATACATCTGTGCATTTGCAAAGCAGTAACCCAGTTTTAACTGTTACGCCTCAGCAGCTAATGAGCATGACTCAGGCACTGCTAGTTAACGAAGCATGTCCGAGTGTGCATGCGTGTCTTTGTGTGTCTGCACTTGCGTTGTGTTGTCTAGCACCATGGAGTCAGTATTTCAGCACCTTGGTATAAGCTGCACTAGGTGCCCACATGCACGCACGTATTATCTCGTACTGTCATGCTTGACATCCACAAACCCACAAAACTCAAAAGAATGAGCGTCCACCATCTCACATGTGTACGTGTGAACACATTCGTGTTAAGTGTATTAGACACGCTCTCCCTCACAACAGAGCAGCGCCCTTGAGCAAAACACTCAATGCTCAGTTGTCTTAATGTGCCAACAGGGCAGGCGGTGGTTGTGCATCTACAGCGTATTTAAGGAAGTAACATGAGTGGGGTAAAGAAACGATATCAGTCCCGTGGCTTTGGAGCAAATCAGTGAGCTGTCAGCTTTAACAGCCTTCGAATGCTTATAAGTACAATGAAGACATTAAAAATGAGTTCTCCCACTTAAAAACAGGAAATGCTTATGCTATGATGTGTTTCCTAGTACCTCAGAGAGAGAGCCGTATGTTGACTGGAATTATATTACCATGTGCCAAGTGATAGATGCTGCTGGTGGAACTGGATGTGTCTTCCCATTAAACTATAAACATTAAGACTCTCGGGAAGCGTGTGTAAGTTGTTCCCATAAAAATTTACACCGATCATAAAATATCTTAAAGTACTGCACCTCTCAAATTTATTCAGCGCCAACATCCTGACATAAACTGTTACATGGTGCAACAACATGAATACATTCATAAGTGCGTAATCGAAAGGTGGCGTGCAAACACACATTACACGGTAAATGTCCTATCAGGCAAAAGTAGCTCTGCCTGGGACTGTTGCGCATATCCAAATGAAAATAATGCGAGTTTCCTGCTTATGGTTTAGATGTTAACACTTAACCAAAATACAGTGCTGTGCAGACGCCCGTCATTTCTCTAAACTTTGCTGGGAAAATGGGAAATAGGTAGAAGCGATTTATTGAAACGTGCATGGAAATACAGTTTATCACTTACAATTTTAAGGAGCTTCAAAGTGAATATTTGCTACGACCGCCTTCATTCTTCAGCACAGCCTGAACTCACTTTGGCAGCTTTCTCATAATTTCTTTAAGTATTCTTCAGGAATAATTCTCCAGGCTTTTTCAAGGACACTCAAAGCTTATCTTTGGATTTAAGCTGCTGTTTTCTGCCAGTGATCATTTGCAAGGACATGACTAAAAATGAGGTAAAAAGCAGCCACTGTCCAAAGAAAGACCTTCAGAAAACCTGAGAGTTGTCGGTCGAGAATATATAGTTTTTAAACTACAAGAAAGTCTTTGAAACAAACGAGAAAGAAATGATGGGTGGTTTAAGATTTTTGCACAGTACCGTACTGTATTTTAAGTTCTTGATGCACTTTTTATCAAAGACTTTTGCATTAACTCAGTAGAAACTTGGTAATTGTTTGTGTTAATGTTACATGAGAATAACTTATTTGTGACTGGATGTCATTAAGTGGCCATTGCGTAAAATTAGCCACTTCTCTCCGCCGTTGTTTTTCCTCAGGTAATGTTTCACTAAAGATTTCCTAATAGACGACTGATACCTTAGAGCAGCTTCACTGAAACTTTTATGTTTCGTCTGTTGCTGTGTAGAAAAGGATCTTTGCATGCTCACCGTAAACACGGGAACAATCAAATGAATGAAATTGAGGAAAGCTAGCATGCACACACTTAACCACCAAAGCTCTCATCTTAATTTTAGATGATTCGTTTTGTAAAGTGAGTCTACTGACACTTAATGCTCAATATGCTTCCCGTTCTGGATGCACTGTATGTATATGGATGAAATTTGATCCCAGGCTTTTGCATTAACTTGATATTAAACCGGTAATAAGTATTCCTGTTACCGCTTATTATCTGATTTGTGACTGGATCGAATGCCTCATATACACCTTTTTTTTTCTTTTACCATTGATTGTGTTAGAACAGAAAGAGAAAGCTTTGTATCTATAAAGCGAGCTTTAACATTTAACTCACAGAACTTTGGCAGAATTTCCTGAAGTCTGTTTTTAAGAAGACTGCAGCTCTCAGTATCTGCGGCGTAGGTGGTAGGTAAAGTGATGAGACCATGTAAATTGGTCCAGTGTAATAAAAACTGAGGTGAAGGTCGTGTCTAAGAGTTGACCTTCATGAAGACTTCACCCATATGGTGTGCAACAACAGTTGTGCTTATCACAGACTTTTATTACTCTGCTTTATAAATCATTAGATTAAAAACTCACAGATGCCACAGCTCATTGATCCAAATTATAAGAACATTTGCTTATTTATTTTTTTAGTAAGTAAAGGTTAAGATTTAAGTCTTTCTTATCACAACAGTGTCCAGTTGGTGCTAATGTTTCCTCCTGGCTCAGATGGAAATAAATAATAAAATGCACCCAGTACACAACTGCTGTCCAAAAATATATTAAAAAATTTATGTGAACCTTTTATGAGTCATCATTAAGTGGTGATTAAAATAATTCTCGTTCCTTTACTGGGCATTGCTTCTGACTATTTTATTGGAAAGATTATATTTGAGTTATTAAGTCTCACTAGCTTTGCTTACACAAGAACTAAATATTTTGGTATTATACATTACGTCCATGAAAACCATAAAGAATCTTTTTATGATCCCTACAAGCAGGAGGAATGCTTTGAGGGGAAAAAACAATTTCATTACACAGCACGTGGATATTCAACAGTTAGAAGTTAAAAAACATTCAATCTTGTTTTTCAAGTTTTTTTATTTTTTGATTCACAGTGAAAGCATTTTTCATTTTAAAGATTTTTTTTCCACATGGCAGCAGGAGTTTTTGTATTTGATAGTTCTGCATATTAATCTATCAACAAAGAGAGTCCAGACTGTCAGCTCTTCCAGCAGGGAGTTCATTTTTCAGAATTTGAAAATAAAGTGCGAGGATATTATTTTCCTTCTTTTACTGTCCTTTGATGGTACTAAACCAGAGCTCAGGTAATAAAAACAGGGAGAAAACCAAAGAGCTACATCTCAGCTACATCTAATCTCTTTACAAGCCTCAGTTATCATTTTAAATGTTAAAGTTCGTGACAGCACAATAAGAAGAAGACTGAGCAGAGTGAACGAGTTCCTCTTGACTTGTGACTCATAAATAGCTCCACATAAGACTTCACGTTTTGTGTGTCAGATTTTTAAATCAGCAAATATGGCAGTCGGTCTTAAAAATCTTGTATTGGTTGGGCTCTTGAAACTATAGAATTTAAGCAGGTGTACTTTTTCACATCACTTTATAACATTAACGTTAAATGTTCTTGGGTAAGCATCGTTTTTCTACATGAAGGATTAAAATCGTAGAGAGCATATTTAGACTGAAACTCTTTTCCAAACTTGTTCAGTTTTTCTTTGCAGGTAAAACCAAGTGAGAAATCAAAGCTCCCTAGCACGACATGAACATGGCTTCATGGTTGACAAACCTGATATTTACTCCACTGCAACCACTCGAGACCCCTAATCCAGACATTTTTCAATCGCTACGTCAGCAGGTGCAGCAAGTGTATGAGAGCTCAAGGATACTGCTGATATTATATCTTCAAATAAGAACATTTTTAAGTTATTACAGCTGATGTTAGTCTCCTATCTGGCATTTAAAAATGTGCCAGTAATGGCTTAACTACGTATGGAAAAATCCTAAATCCTCTCCCAGATCGAGAAATGTTTCCCTAGAAAATGGCTGAATAACATCGTCCATATTTATCTCTTGTGTGTTCAGATATATCAGTCAGTGCCAGTCAACTGGAACTATTAAAAGTTTAATAAAGCACATCACAAGCATGTAATCTGAAGCCTGTCCTCCCTGCACAAACAGATTACAGGTGTAATCTGAGCATCTCATAAATTTTGAAGTCAACCCTTGCAGGTGGATGATAGATGCAAGGAGGGAGAGAACATTTAATGTTGGGAAAAGGAGAAAACAGACTAAGAATTTGACATCAGCTGTAAAGTGAAGTCACACTCAAAGAGCCATCGGACAGCAGGATAGAGTTACTGTAGGTTATACATGACAGCACCTTACTTGAGCCGTTATGCATTATGCAGGAGAGCCCTGGACTCTGCAGCGTAGAGTATCGTATAAGTTCAGTTAAATTACAGCTTCTAAAAATTCAATAATCAGCTTTCTCTCTGTCTGTGAAATGGTATCGTCCACATGCTTGAGCAGACACGCCAGTGTTTTTAACGGCCATCCTTCATATCACAAAGACAACTTGTTACATTTTTATTTCTTTTTTCACTGAAAGTGTGGTAACACATAATTTCCACTGAAAAAGAAAGAGATCTCAGCTGTTTGTAGCAGCAGCAGTGGCCTTCGCTGGTTCAGAAGTGCTGCGGGCAGAACAGCAGAACTGGCTCAGTATCAGCTCTCTGATGGGATTACAGAAGAGGAAAAAAACAACTCTGCAATGTTTTATTTAACTTTACATATTTTGCTTTGAATATTTTGGCTAATCCCTGCTGCCTATACTTTATTAAAGGAAAGCAAATCTGCGATTTCAACCATATGAAGCAGCTCCAACAAGCATATTCAAAAATAAAAATAAAGAATCAGTTTAGACATACTCGCAGTCATGTGATAGATATTATTCAGGGCATAAATATTAAATAAAATAAAATAAATAAAACCTGTGGTGGAAAAAAAACAACACAGCATATTTCACTGACTTTATGTACAAATATTACTGCATACTTTTTCAATGGATTTACTAGAGAGCTCCAAAAACTCACCTATAAGCAAACACAAGACTGTACTCGTTCACATAAAGGTTGTTTATAGTGCAGTCTGCCTGCCTCTGCACGTCTGCAGTGATGCGGATGTTCAGAAACAGCAAAAGTGATGCCACGGTGCCATCGTTGAAGCCAGACCCTGCATCTCACTTCATTTATAATCTCAACAAATACTTTCCCTACAACATGTATGATCTGAAAATCTGTGCCTGAAATCTTATTTAGCACAATATGATGTCAGTTTTGTAAATGATGGCATTCATTTAGGAAAAATGCAGTACTGGTATCGTATTTTTTTATAAGTGTGGTTGTCTTGTGACTGTGACTTGGTATCATATGAGGGCGGAGTTTTTCAGTCTGATTTAGGCTGCGTCCACACGTACATGGCTATTTTTGAAAACGCAGCTTTTTCTATGCGTTTGGACCTTTCGTCCACACGTAAACGACGTTTTGGATCACTGATAAAGGAGATTCTTTTTCTGCCAGGGTGGAGATTTTCAAAAACTACGTGTGGACGAGGAAAACTGAGATTTAGTCACGCAACGTCACGCTGTGCGCCACATTATTGTTTACATGAGATGAATGTCTACAATGGCGGATATAGACTAAATACTGTTGCTGTTAATCTTACTATCTGCAGTTTTTACACGCTTACACATACACACTCAGTTACTGTCCCTGCATTTAGAAAGACTGCTTCTATGCACCATCTTTGTTTTCTCTTTCCCTCCCAGGCTTCTAGACTTCTGATTGGCCAACATTTCTACACGGTTAGGATTATATCACCACCTGTTGCTTTTGCATGTTCTTGACAGCATTTGAATTTGTTTTTCGCGTTTACATGTGGACAGGATTTTTTTTTTTTTAACGAAAATGGAAAATCTCCGTTTACAAAAATACCCGTGTACGTGTGGACATTATTCTTCCTTTTTGATGTGTCGTCACAAAAAACAGTTGGAAATGTAGCTCCCAAATCAGCAGGTGATGTAATAGTGGCAACCTCCATCTTTTTGTTACAGTTTGTGGGCATGCAACATTGTAGCTATGTTGATTTGGATCACTTGGTGGGATTACCTGTGTATTCAAACAGTGATTAATTAATGCAGATAGCATCATATTTTTACTAAGCTGGGGTAAAAATAATCTAAACCATAGGCTGAAATGCTTTAACTTCACACTTGTTCCCCAACTACTAACCACAACAAGGCTGCGTGCCAAAACATCACTTTCACCCCATCACACAGTCATTCACAGACACAGTCAGTTAAAATTTAAGTAATTAGATTACATTTTCCATCTAATTTTGTTACATAGAAAATTTACAGTATAAGTATAATATAGGTAAGTAAGTATAATTATAATGTAAAATGCTACATTTAATGGAATCTGGTCAAATAAAATTTACTGGTATCAATTCAGTTTATACTGAGCACATTTTCCTTAATGATTAATTATATGAATTAATAAGCCTTTGATTACATATCCCATAAATATGCAGGGAAAATAATCATTGTTTGAGTGTGGGGTGGACAGTTTAACTGTAATTTTTAGTTAAAGATGACTTAATTCAAAGCTTAAAGAACAAAGGGAGGAAAAACAGAGAGAGACTGAGACTGAAACATAGGCCCCTAGGCACGAGTTTGTTTCCAAGTACATAATGTCTTTACTTTCCTCTGTGTCTCAGTGTTGAACAGATACTTGGACAAAACAACAAAAGGCAGAGGATTTATGCCTCAGTTTGGTTTAAGGGCAGAGCAGGAGAACAGACAATTCTGTGGAGGTTTCTTCATCGCCTGCACTTCAACATAATCTACAGCTGTACATGTTACAGCCTCTGTAAGCACCCAGATTCCCTTCAGGGAGGTTACACAGTCATAAACTGATTTTTTTTTTTAAACTAAAATAATTTAAAAATATATTTTGCAAAATTTTAATTCATTCAAAATGCAGATCAAACTAATATCAGTAGAAGATTTTAGATAAAGGTTTTTTGTGTGTGATCAACTATTAATCTGTTAAACCACATGAGGAAATATTCCTGAAATATTTTCCAATATCGAAACATGGAATAAAAATAGCACGACAGGACTCACACATAGCAGCGGCAGCTCTGTGGTTTAACTTGTGCTTTTGCCCACTTTATAAATCCTCCACTGCAGCACTGAAGTGGAAGAGTGGTTTGGTTTTGCAATCTGCAGCCACTGCTCAGATGCAGCGTGAACAGCCAACACCAAACCCCCACCCCATAAAAAAGAGAAACAAAATCCAATCAGTCTATAAACTACAGACTAAAGATAGCAGTTTTCCATGAGCGAGTTTATCCCTCAAATCCCAAAATGACTGCTTTGCATTTCAAAGCAGGAAAATAAACATTTAGATAAAAACAGACAGGAATAAACCTCATGCCTTTGGGCACGTTTGCACCTATTTTCATCCATTCAAAGCTACGGTAGTTTTCCAACTTTAAATTGATGTTCCAGCATCACAAATGCCAGAATACTGAGTCAGGAGGTGGAATCGTGGATGCCGTAGGTAATCCAGATATCGGTATGGAAAAGTATACTAAACCAGACGCGACCATGGACCCGTCACCTCGGTGTATGATGGGATTTACATGATCTTATTAAGAAGTCCAAAGATGGCGTCGTGTTAATCTGCTTATTAAATGTTTGGAGCTTTAAGCACGTCTCACGGGGATCGGTGAACACTGATGCTCCCCATTTTATTAATTTTTTTTAAATACAAGAACATTTTATTGTCATCTAATTTAATTGCTAACTATCAGTGAACAGACACCCACACAAGGTCAGTTTATGCTTTTTATGCTTCAGTATGTTTGGTGTGTGAATTTCTGTCTCTTTTGTTGCATGTTAAACTTGCCTGGACTGTCACAGTGACGTGTCAGCATCATTAACCTGTTGTTGCGAGGGACTTCTCAGAGTTTTGATCGCTTAGCCCAGTGTGATTTTGTCCTAATCTATTAAAGAATGATATAAAACAGTACTTTTTTCGATCAAGACTAGACAGCGAGAAAGCACGGTTGACTTTACACTGTGTCAGGTTATTCAAATGTTGACATGCTGGCTGAGAAATTACTCAAAGCAGTGCCCTGAACCTAACCCACCAACTCCCAGAATACATGAAGACAAAAGGAAAGGCTAGGGTTACCAAAACTGCGGTTGTTGCTCGCAGCCTGCAACAAATTTCTGCTACAACACCTTCACACCTCACAGAGATCTGTAGCATGAACGCATGTTGACGGCTAAAAAAAGAAAAGCTCATTTCTTTTGTTGCCCCCTCTTTCTAAATTATCGTGACAGGCCTACAGCCTTTATCTCCTCCCCGGGGCTTCACCAGCTGCTCACCTCTAATCAAACCTGCTCTGACACTCACTGTATGTGTGTGTGTGTGTGTGTGTGTGTGTGTATCTGGATGGGGTCAGCTAAGCTCTCC